>JAHZNF010002116.1:0-41388 GCA_027744215.1 Troglopedetes dispersus
TGTGTACATTTTTATATACGTGTCTCTGCTCCTTCCCTCAATTTTCGTCGTTTGCGCGGCCCCTTCGAGGTTGACTGGCTCCCATGAATTAAATTGAAAATGTAGAATTGAAATGCATTTCATTTGGAATGCTCTTTTCTCTCCTGAAAAAAAAACTCACTCGAACAAAAAAACAACTATTCCAGCTTTTCCTCTCTCTCTCATCTCATCTCCGCCAAGAAAAAAAATAACGGAGCAGCAGAAAGAAAAAGGGAGTGAAGCAAAGGAGCAGAGCGGAGCAGCAGACACAGGGTAGGAATATTTTTTGTGAATGGATGCGGCAATGGTGGTGGTGGTGGTGGAGCAGTATTTTCTGTGTGGAGCAGCTTCCAAGGCGGCTCAACTATGCATATACTTTTTTTGTGGAGCGGAGGATTCCAGAGAACTTTCTGAATCCCCTGAATCCGCTAAAAACGATTTGAGCCTGGGATGTAGTAAAAAAAGGAGATGGAGCACAAGGAACAGAAAATGTTTTTCTACATATATATTACAATTTTCGGAAAGAGAGAAGATGAAGAAGAGGAGAGGAAAACTATTTTACAAATAAAATGTGGAGAAAATACTTTTTAAAAGTGGTTTCAACTAAAAATGGAAGTGTGTCCATAATACAATGTATGTGGATATATATTTCTATCTTATCATGAGAAATATTTAGGTAGGAAAAAAGGAAATAGAGAAGGAAAGGCGCACGTACAAATAAATATTTCACTAGCTCGCTCAAAACTTCACAACTTTCTTCCCTGCATCCATATTATAGCTCGGGATCACCTAAAAAACTGTGGAAATGCACGATGGGAAAAAATGTTTTTTGGAGGTAGGTTATCCATTCCTAAAGCTGGATAGAGTTGTGTGTGGTGCTTACGGAACTGAAAAAAGATGAATATTTTTTGTGAGGGATCATGCCTACTTCTCTGTAAAATGGATGTGTTGCAGCTGAGTTTTTTTTAAAGTGAAACGGAGAAAAAAAAGCAAATGTGCGCATTTTGTTTGTCCAACAACTTCATTTCAATTTTTTTCTCTCTTGTTTGTTTAAAAATCTACTTTTTTCTGCTAGAAACACACACAAATTACAAAGTGATAAGCAACAAACCATATCGTATATTTAAACAAACGGAATGTTAAAGTCTTTTTAAAAAAAGTGCAATTTTGTTTATCATTTAGAAAAGTTTACACGGGCAGAAAAAAATTTCATGTTTGTTTTGTAAAAACAAAAAAAAAATTATTTACATTTCTTGTGCTCGACACGGCTCCACGAATAATATTATCTTGGTTCTTATATTTTTCGCTAAGAAAGCATGCATGCATGCAACCATGAATATAATATTATGTCCACGAAAAATATTATTATATGAACACTTTGTTTCATACATGCAGCAATATATGTCTCAACTCAAAAAACGAGGTAATGGAGGCAGAAAAAAATTTCATGTTTGTTTTTTAAAAACAAAAAAAAATATTATTTACATTTCTTGTGCTCGACACGGCTCCACGAATAATATTATCTTGGTTCTTATATTTTTTCGCTAAGAAAGCATGCATGCATGCAACCATGAATATAATATTATGTCCACGAAAAATATTATTATATGTACACTTTGTTTCATACATGCAGCAATATGTGTCTCAACTCAAAAAACGAGGTAATGGCCAGAGCGAATCTTGGAGAATATATTTTAGAAGGAAAAAAATACTTATTTTTTTCTCTTCGACGAAAAAAATGAGGAAATAAATATCCTTGTGTGCCTGTGCGTGCCTGTCAGCTTCTCCCAGCAGCTGTGTGCAAAAAAAATTTTCTGCTCTCATTTTTCTTTCAGTTTCACGCCATGTCAATGTAATGACACTCTCTTTCTCGCCACTTTTCTTTCCTCCAAAAAAAAAGTTAACCCGTACAAGACACATATGCACACATGAAAAATGTAAAATGTGTTTTTGTATTTATTGCAACACAAAAAAAATATTCAAATTGTAATGAGGAGAAATGTGTATGTTTCACGGAACGCTGTTCCGTGTGCATGACATGCATGCAAGTGTAACCATTGCGTATCGAGCAGGACTGGAACCGTTTTTTCGTTTAAAAAAATTATTATTATTACTATAGTATTTTATGTATGTGGTAATCAGCGGCATCATGTGGACAACCAAGTGAGGCAATATAAGTTTTAGTAGTACAGAAGGATAAAAAACGGTTCAGAAACATTATTGCACACACATGTGTATGTATTTGTGTGTGAGCACACAGAGGGTAATCTGACCGATGATCTGATTACAACTAGACAAGGGTTGATTAGATGATGATAGGTTGGGAAGGAAAAACTGGCTCGTTTTTTTACTGTGCGCACATTTAGCTTATGTTAGGGATGTGGTGTGGGTCTGTTGAAGTACGGTTGTAATTTTGAGAAAAAAAAAGACAAAGGAGTTGAGTTATTACTACAATGGTTTATGCGGGTAATTACCGGGTGTGCATATTTTATACATTTTTGTGGACACACATATCAAAGCTGCTCGCTATTTTATAAGAAGGCGAGTAGGAGATATTTTTTTATATCAAAATGTTGTTCATTTTTTTGTTTTGGGAGATTATCATCAGAAAATTTGTGCAGTTCTGTTTTATTATGAGCCTTTATTTGTGGCATAAAGGTATTTTCTTCAAGTGCACATCTTACAACAATTACAACTATGTTTGTGGTAATATTGTTGATAATTAGTTGCTCAACACAGAAATTGTGCGTGGAGGTATGCGGTATGGGGCGATAATTAGAAGGAAATTTTACAATGCGCCAAACAGCTGTTCCTGTAAGAAATTTTTTTTTCGCGGCTCCACATTTACATCTGTCCACAATCTCAATTGTGAACGACTAATCTTAATTACTGTAATATTTCATGTATGGACGTTTAACTTACAAAAATTCAACCTTATCTAAAATTGTCAGCACTTTTTAAAAATTACTTGTAAATTGCACTAATGCCGCAACATGACCACAATTTCAGCTGGTAAAGAAGGATTTTGGTTTCATCTGGAAAATTTAAAGAGACACAAAAAAGGGTACTTTTCCTCCCTTTCATGTTCATTGCACTCTGATTATTTGAAATGAGTTTTAAAGCAAGCCTCCCATGTCACTCGTGCTAATCCCTGATTATGCTTCCTCAATCGTAATAATAATTAGAATGAGAGCCTCTCTCTTTCTCTCTCTCGAAAGGCTTCTGACAATACTTTTTACCACACCACTCCTGGATTTTCTCTCTTCCACCAGAAAATCTTTCTGCCTCACTGGATAAGAGTTTCTGCTCGAAGAGAGCTCAGAAGAGAGAGAGAGAGAATTGTTCCACCAATAATGATTTTATTATTATTGCCATTATCATAATGTAATGTAAAATGCTTGTATGTTATGTGTGTGTGTCTATAAATGTGCACAAAATGTCGATCAGGATTTTCGTGCTCATCAACCTAAAAAAAAGAGAAGCCAGTGCGTGCCCAAGTTTTCAGCTCTGAGATGATGATGAGGAGAGGACGATGGTGATGCAGTAATAAAATGAGACTCAGTGGATTCTTAATGGGATGTCTCACACTTGAATATAATAGGTTCCACTCGAAAGAACTTGAAAATCTCCCGATATCATCAGCACATTTTCTGACATTACACTCAACTCCACTCGCTCCTTCGCTCACACAAAAACAGCAGCACCAGAAAGCAGAGAACTTTACCCTTTCTCTCTATCTTCTATGTTGTTGTTTGAGTATATATTTTTGGAGGAGTGGAGCACAGAAAATGAAGAAAAAAAGTTTTTTTTCTGGAGAAATAATACACAGAACACAGAAGATAAGTATGTTTTTTTACACACAAACATTTCATTACTGGAAAAAAAGAAGTTTGAGTAAAAGTGAGCACAGACTTGAAGAAATAATAGTGGCTCTTGTTCTACTCTACCGTGTGTGTGTATATTTTGTGTGCATAAATTGTAGACACAAGGTTTGCTCTTCGTTTTTTCTAATGAATACCAAGTGTTTTGTTGAAAATGAGTGGAATTGAAAGTGAATGAATGAATGAAATGAATGAGAGGAATAATATTGGAGCAGGAGCTAAATGGAATTTAATATTGCATGAGGGAAACTTGCGATGCTGGTGGCATAATCTAAAGGAGCTCTTTTTTAAAATCCTTTTGTTTTTTTTGTTTGTGGTGGTGGCCACCATCTGAAAAATATATCCTGAGAGTATCATCACCAGAATCATGGTCGTCACCTCGTGAAACAAAAAAGAATAGTTGAAGGATTTTTGATAGTTTTATTTTCACACCTCTTTCTACTCTTCCCATTCAATCCATGATCCACTATGCACTGGATCAGATGTGTGTGCACACGTCACAGATTATTTTTTGGTGCACTTGAATTTATCCTTTTTTGTGGGAGAAAAAGCAAAGTTATATATGAATGCATTAGTGAACAGAGAAAAAGTTTTTTTTCGAGTATTAATGAAAAGTTAGGAATTTATGAATGGTTTTTTGGATCCAAAAACGGCTTTTGTTGTTCATTGTGCACAGAGTTTTGGTGTGGTGGTGGTGGTGAGTGAGGAAGATCCCACCTCTTGAAAAAAGTTCACCCGTCATTCATTCACACGAGTGATAAGACACACACACATACACACCAAAAATCCTACTAGTTATCTTTGTGTGCTCTGTGAAGCCATTATGAGATTGTGTGGAAGAGAGAGTTCTACAGTTGAAAAGAGCTTGAGAAAATTTTGCAGTGGCTCCCTTTCATAATAATTTTTTTTTCAGAGAGTGTGCATAAATGGAGGGAAAAAGGGAGACAAGAGGAGAGCAAGCTCTACAAAAACTTTTTTATGGGAGCAGAGCCACCTCCATCCAACCACCATGAATATCATCATGATCATCATCTTCGCCATGTTATAAAATGGAAAAGACTTGTAACCATTATCCAAGCTAACCATTGTGTTAGGAGGCAAAAGAGAGAGAGAGAGAGTGTGTGTGTGTGTGTGTGTGTGTGCACCAATAAATATATTATGATTCATTCATCTGAGTAGAAATTACACTCGGGGAAATAATGCCACTTGTGCTAATAACCTCTCAAACTTCATTCCGCTTAATTTCTCCGTAAAATGGTTTATCCTTTTTATGTTCGTACTTTTGCAAAAAAAATATTGAGCCTTTGTAATTCTTGTGCACAATTTACATATCTTTGGTGGTGGAGATTACATTACTTTATTAAATAGTACTGGAATTATTATGGAGGTGTGTCCAAAAACCTTTTTAAGGGGATGACTCACAACACAGTCAGCAAAGAATGGAGAAGAAGCCTTCATGAGTTTTTGTGTGCAGCAAAAGAAACATTTCAGTCTTATTTTTATTTTTATTTTTTGCCGACAAGATTGTTCGGTTGATAAGGCATATTCGGAGGAGGAAGGCGCATGACACAATAAATTTAGTTTTTGGTTAGTCCCTCATTATTCTACTACATTATTATAGTCGAAGACTATTAGAAACAGTAGTCCTGTTTTTATTTGTTTATGCGCACACATCCAAAAAAGTTAATTTCTCTTGATGTTCTCTGTAAAACAATATTGTTCACGTGTGTGCATAAAATGTAATTTGAAACAATACAGGAGAGGGAATGAATCATGATTGTTTGGCACATTAGAAGCTGTTATTATTTTCGCATGAAAGAACGTCACTTGCCAAACAAACACTGATAGACTGATTACAATCTCGGGGAACTGAGCCGTCACACAATCTGAAATGTGACTTGGTTCGTTTGTTGGTTCATTTTTTGTGAGGCAGGCTTCACGTCTCTTTCCAAAAGAGTGCCATTTTAATTCACAATCATTATTATTTTTTAAAACGGGAGGTGCGCCACTAGAAAAGTGATTGTTGTGCTCCTTCTGTTCATAAATTTTCGAGCTCTTTTTATAGACACAAAATATAATAATAATAGTAATGGTACAGTAGTTGTTGTGTGACTTTCTCCTGGTTTCAGAAGTGCTTGTTTGGCGCACGGAAGGAAAACAATAGAGTTAATTATTCCGACCAGGTCTACCCTCTGAGTATTGTAATCATAACAATAACGGTGGAGATTTTGATTGGATTCATGCAGCTCGCGAGTACAATCACGAGTCACACACACAAAAACACAAGCCTTATCACGCGCGATCATAGATGATGATGATGATGATGAAGGCAAAGGAGAATTTTGAGTGGAGCAAAGATACCAAAAATAAAATCTCTCAATTGAACAACATATATATGTACGAGTAGACGCGCGTGTGGTGTGTGTGTTCATGCATTATTATTTTTTTCAAGATTGAATATTCACCGATGATGATGAAGATTTGAATTTTTGGATCCTGATTGACTCATTGTTACGTGAAGGCATGACTCCATTTTATGATGATTTTACCAAGTCAGGGATGATGAGTGAGTGGCAGGATCGCGTCACACTCTCGCAAACAATATGAATATGTCTACTATTCTTATTTTTTAAAAATATAACTGAGCATTCTCGTTGCAATAGTGAGGATATCATTCACTGAATAAATAGAGGCACTAAAGGCTATCCTAATTATTGGAGCTCGAGGTTCCTTCTTATTCAACAGTCATCCACGCAACCTGAAGAATAAATTTATTGATGATATATTCTTCGTCTTATCTGTTTGTGATAACTACTTCCCAAAATTATAAAGCTTTAATACTTTAAAGTCACAGATTATCTGTATTTAGTAAACTTTGAACATTTCTCGTGAAAAGGTTTAAACGGCGCTTAAGCATATTCTAGTTGAATTTGAGAAATTTCTCCATTTTGACTTGAGCTCTTCTTTATTTTTTCTTCTGTGAAACAAAATGAATGGGGATCAAGGAAATTTATCATATTTCCCCTATCAACTTCACAGATCAATTTGTAAGGAGCGAATGCACTTAATAGGAGGGAGTTATTTATGTGTGTCCAATATTTCTTCCGACCTGACTGGTTTCTTTTTTTCCCCTGTCTGAAAATTTATTACTGATGTCATCAGGAGACCGGACCATTATTATAAAAAAACCAGAAGTACCTTTTTTCATCCAATGATTGTAATGATAGGTGTGTGAGAACGGAGGAACTACACGTGTAATAATAAAATCATGTTGCTCCCAAACTTAGATGACTTATGGATGCACTCAATTCAGTAGCAATATTTTTTCTTCTTGTTCTTGGTGCACACGCTTATCAATTCTTTAAAAAAACGAAAAGATTTTAATGAGAAATATAGAAACAAAAATATGATACGGCATGCAGTGAACCGTGGTAAGATAAGTTATTGGAAGCATTGATGACAAGAGGCTTGTGCCCTCATGTCCACCCGTGACAAGTTGACACAAATCTCCGCATTTTATGTGACGCTGATAGTAGTTCATTAAAGAGAGCTTTCATATAAAATTTAAGAAACAAAGCTATTCGTGTGGCTACAATTTATTACCAACTGTCTCCAAAAATACAAATCACTCATACATTTTTTCTTGTTTGGTTTTATTTACAGTGCTGAGCCACCATCTTTATTTTACTTTTAAATATATCTATGTTCCACCTTAATTATGAACACACTTTGCAAACCGCAGCATCCGTTCTCATTATCAGGTTGCCCCTTGCTCCAAAAAAATTTATTGCTACAAATTTTCATTCATGTTCTTTCACTCCATCCATTAATTAGTGGAGCCACTTCCCTCTTGATAACCGGGAAGATAAGCAAGCCTTCTTACAAAAAAATGCTCGTATATTTTTAGACTCAAAAACTACAAAACTTTTCTGTGAAAAATGCTCCTCACATATTTCACCAAAAATAAAGTTTTTTATCCTACAGAAAAGTAAAGTAAGAACCAAGAAAAAAAACTTCCATTGTCATAACTTTGCTCGCAAATTGTGGTATATTTGCTATTAGTGCCAGCACCAACCACCACCACTACTACCTCCCCACTTCAGACATACCAGAACAGAGAAAAACTTATCAAAGCAGAGCATTACTACCGCACCACAAGAAAACGATGAGTACCTACTCGCCTTCTTATTTTCTTCATCTTCTTTTCCTCTCCGCTCCTTGAATATAAAAAAAAGTTGAGCAAGTTGCTAAAAGTAATTTCGCTTGAGCCAAGAAAAAAAATACTCGCAGGATAATAGAAAATACTTAATACATTAGAAAATTTAACTTTGTTGTTGTGTGTGTTTGTACCACGGCCACTTCTCTGCTGCTGCTGCTGCTCTTTTTTTACAATATTTTGGATGCAGGCGAACGAGGGTAGGAGGAGTTGGAGCAAGAATGGGTTGTTTAACGAACCATGAAACCAAAAATTATTCATCGTGCTGGCGTACTACAGTAGTACCTATTGTGGATGGAGGTACAACATTATCATAACTTCTGTATTTGCTGAGAATATGGATGCGCGTTGTGTGTGTGAACAGAAGCGAATTCTCACAAAAATTCAACAGTCAGACGCAGGCTTCAGAGAAAAATATAAAAAAATATGGAGCAAGAAATGGTGGAGAATGGGCAGAATGGAGGAAAGAATATAAAAATCTGAAAGAAAAATAAAGAATCACAGGGAGATTCATTACGGTCAGATTAGTAAATACAATGGAAAAAATGTGCGCAAATAGAAAAGAGTTGACAAAAAGAGTGGAACTTGTAGAAAAAGCATAATTTTTTTTTCTATGGTGAACGCTCACGTCGTGTGAACTTTTTGTAGTTGGTGAAACATTAAGTAAAAGATGGTGAGAAATACTAAGCGTTGTAACTATAAAGGACAAGATTGGATGAGTTTGGATATTTATTCATGTTTTCCTTGGATTTCTAATAAAAATTAGTTTATACCTAATATTTTAGGAGTAAAAAAATTCATTTTCAATATAATTTTTTATTGTCCTGCAGTTGAGGAAATGTAGTTAAAAAGGAGGCGGTGTCCTGTCTTGGCATTTGGGACGTCCCCGTTCCTTCCCGTGAAAACTTTATTAAAGTTGATTACTTGCAGAAGCTTAAGCTGCGCAGTTTTAGGTACAAGTCACTGCAAAAATTGATACGATTTTCTTTATTATTTACAACCGTCCACCTCTCTACAAGGCAATTACAATTGTGTTAACAATGTAAAAACTTGAGTCCAGGCTCAACATCTGCTTCCAAATTTGGTCTTCAGTGACCACCTGAAAATTCTGGTTGGTGTTCGAGGCACCCATTGAAACATATTTTTGGACAAAAGAGTGTCAACCCTTTCTCCATATTTTTTACCCCAAAATATATTATTCACACAATCCATCTCGAAATTGTCATCATCATCCGAAACGGAAGTTGGGAAAAAAATTGGCGCAACATTGAAAATGATCCTGTGCAATTCACCACATTCTTTTTTTAACACAATCCTCCTCATAAAAAATAAGGGATAATCGAGCTTCACCACTGCAGTAATAATCACTCACCACCACCCGCTTGAGCAAATAACATATTTTTTGATGATCAACTCCTCCACCAAATGCAGGAGCTCCATATATTTATCTGTAAAAAATATATTATGACCATGCCTAACAACAAAACCACCATGAAAGCCACTGGACTGGACTATACACATTTATTTTTTTTCGACTTGATACCTAATAACTTTACTTCTCATCATCCATCCGTCTGCTCAGCTCACACACACACATAATTCTCAAAAAAATATATACTGTACTTACGTAATTTCTAAATGGAATCAACTTATGAGCACACACTCTAAAAAAATGCGCACGGTATAAAAAAGCCAGTGGAGAAAAAAAAACTTTTTTTTATCACGTTTAATATTTTTCTCATTAATCTTGGGAATTCATGACAGGATTCGGAAGTTGCCCTGCGTTCGTGTAATTAGACTTTTTTCCTCCTCCAACTCCTGCTCCATAATATGCACAGTGGTAGTAGTAACATTAATAACAATAAAAAAATATACCAGCAAAAAAGCTTTATGAACTATACTTGCTCATGATGAAGTTTTTTTTTTTGAAGTGGAGAAAAAAGTATAAAGAGTTGTGTAGTTGGAGTAGTGCTGTCCATATGGCATATTAGAAAATGCATGCATGATTATGAAACAAAAAAATAAGTAACTGAGAAGAACGAGCAAAGATAGCTAATACATATTGAAGTGGTTTTTTTTCTAGTTGATAAGCAAAACTTCAGGTCTTTTGCGTGAAAAAAAAGAAACTAGTCGATTTACTAGAGTTACTATTTAATATTTTTCCAAGGGCAAAAAACTAAGTAGACACAACTTGTTTCAAGTATTTTTGGACATGATGGAAAAAAAATTGAAAACCAGTCAGTAAGGTTCCCTCTTGCTCCTTCCCTCAAAATATAATTTCACCCCTTCTAAAGTTTCATAAGGAGAAATATTATATTTTTCGTACACGAACAAAATCTTCATTTTCCCCCTTCCCATATGTAAAAGCAATAATGGAGCGGGAGCGGAAAACCAGAATAAAAAAACAAAGTTTTTTTTCTAAAGTCAGATGGAAGAGGTACTACACGAAACTTATTAAAAAATTACAAATTACTGGCGGTCGACGGCTCATGCTAAAGAACGAAGACCCGGAGGAAAAAAATATGTATAGTAGTGGTGCAGCATAGGTTTAATGGAGGTTTTGGTTATGCTTTGAGAAAATAAGGGACGCCGTAATAATGTAATCATGGTGGTGCATAAGTAATCATGCGTGCATGTTCCCTACTCATTTTACTCCGGGATATCCATATTCAAAACTATTTTATGTACTAATATATGACTGACTTAGCTTTGATGCATTTTTCTAATGATGGAACCAGTAGTAATTTCGGAACGTTTCATGTTGCCCTTTTAAATCTTAATTTAAATTACAAAGAGACTACGATCCCTTCAATGCCGAAATACTTTAAAAGAAAGTGCATAATTGTAATTATGGAATATGTTCTGCGTGGGCTCATCAAATTTTTTAATAATTTCTAGCTTTCGAAGTTTGCATATCATAGATGAAGACCAAGATCTTTGTTTTGGTTGTCCGTTGTCAAAATAAGTACCGGCGTTGGAGCTACTGTAGAATTGTTTACCCATATTCAATGTGCGTGTGGAAATATGATAATATGCTTAAGTGATATAAGTGGAACACAAAAAAGTCACCTGAGCTGTTTTCTGGTCCCACTTTTTTATTTCCATGTATTGGCGAGAGTGACAAGAGAGAAATTAACTTACAATTATTATTACGCGCAGATTATCATCAACATTGATATTAAAGGTATTATCATACTCCCTTCTATAATAAGGAGTGGTGTGCGTATCACAACAAACTTGTAAGTGAGTATAAAATTATCTCTCAAAACCTTTGTTTGGAATTGCTACTCGGAAAATAATTGAGGGAGATAGCAGCCGGGTCCATTGTAAAATGCGTCATTAGCTGCACTTTAAAATAAACTTTGATTTTCACATTACACACATTTTGTTTAAATTCCACATAAAGAAATTTGTGTGCCTACATTATGGACACAATGAATGCCTGAATGGTAACTTATTTGAAAGTAATATGTACACATTAACGTATACGTCTAGTATTCATGCACCATTTAAAAGGGCGGGAGTGAGTTGTGCTGTCGCATTAAAAGCACACAAGAGGGGTCATTAAAGATATTTTTTGGAGGTTCGAAAAAGGGATGCATATAATGGCTTCTGACAAAATGTTCCGAGAGCGGAGAGAAATGTGTTTTTGTGCGAGAGCAAGAGAGTGAGTGAGTGTGTGCTGCAATATTTATTTATGTAGCACGAGAAGAAGAAGGGAAAGAAGAAAATGAATGACGACGACGAATGTTGTTGGGAGCGAAAAAGAAGTTGTTGCATTTGCTCCGAAAATTTTTTGGAGCAAATGCGCCTCCTTAACTTGTTTTGAGTAATAAAAGACATTTTCTTCCTACCATTTTCGAGTTGCACGCATATCACACTCAAAACATTCCGTTAGTGTGTCCATAATATACAAGTTTTTCCCCTCTCACATGTGTGCATTTGTGTGCGTATAAATGTGTGCATGAGTGAAACTTCGGAGGAGAAGCGAAGACTGTTGATGTTTTGAGGAAAAACTAGTCTTGTACCCTGTCCAACAAAATGTTGGAAGAGAAATGCGCAGGAAGAGGAATGTTTATGGAAATCCAAAGTTATGTTTATGGATCTCGTGGGCGCTTCACAGAACCACTTTCAGAACAATTTTCTGTTTACACCGTGCGATCCAAAAAAATATTCCTTGACAAGAAAATATGGCTACTTCTTGTGACTCAAATTGAGAGAACATTTTCTTTAAAAATCTAACCTTTACTGCATTTTTCCTGAACGAACTGTAACAAAATTTGTGCACAAAATTATCTCCAAAATGAATGGCACACTTACAATTAAAACCAATCTTTTTGATTACGCATAAAAATTACTCATTAAATTCTTCGCAAGCAAAGCTCCATTCATGATAAGCTGCAGATAATCTTGAAACTAAAAAAAACATTCACACAATTTCATTCAAGTATTCGGGATTCAAGCATGAATTTTCACACAAGTCACAATTCCTCCCTGTCACCCTCTTTTTCAACCCTTTCTCACATTGTCTGCACAGCGGTTTGCGCTATTTCGCAGTGGTGGTGAAACCAGCTAAGAAAAAAAATGGATAAGAGTGTGTGTGTGCATATTCACTGGAAAAAAATAAAGAGGGGAAAAACTATTCGACAAGTATTTTCTTTCGAAAGAAAAAAAGTGTATGAATATTTGAAAGAGATGTCATCCGACAGCACAGTTGGATGATAGGCAATGATATTATGACGAGGGGATCCCAGCGGGCCCTTGTATACTTTTCTTGATTCCTTTTTTTTCTTGTAGTCATCTTCACTCGGTGAGGTTTCGCCTTTTGTATTCCCAATTCTATCCTGGTTTCAACCAAGAAAGAAAATATTTCGTTATAGAAAAAAACATTGCGAGAAATTCATGACGCACACATTACATATGTGCATATTACATGTGCATAGATATCAAAAGGCGGCACATCCTCATCATCATCATATCACATCCAAGAAAACAGAAAATATGTATCTGCACCTCGAGAAGGAAATGGGAAATACATAATAATAATAATAATCGTAATAATAATAATGTGATATGTGCGCATATATGTTTGCTTACTTATAAGGAGCAAGGAAGCTTTACTAGATTTTGAACCAAAAAATATTCTCTTATTTTTCTCTCATGTTATTTCTCTCGACAGTCATGGAACCGAATAACTCACACAGGCATAATATTTCCTTTTTCCCCTTTTTTCCTGAAACTCTCTACCTTATCAGGGAAAAAATATACACACGCACTCTGGAAAAGAAGAAAAGAGATATTTTTGGTTTGATGTATATATATAGGATGGTGCATAAATTGTAGCAATGAGGACACAACAAGGGAGAAAATTGGGATTCAAAAATAAAGTTTGGAAACATGTGAACTACCTTTTGAAAATTTGTGTGCAACGTCGTTTCTTTTTCATAGGAAAAAATATATTATGACGATAAGCTTGACAATGATGAGGAATAAAAAACGGCAAAGTTGAAAGGACTATTTTTAGGTGGATGAATATTATGTTGTAATAACTTGGAAAAATTTATTTTGTGTAATATATGCACACACCAGAGTAAAAGTTTCCTTTTCAAGAGTCTTCATCATCATAAATTCCTCTATTAATCCGAAGAATATACCGTTTTTTACCTGGCTTCAGTACGTGTGTGAAAACATGTGTGTCTATATTGTATCCACCATGTGAGTAAATAAGAAGGATGGAGGTTTCTGCATAACACACCTTCCTTGTTTGCTCATGTTCTCCTTTTTAATAAATAATTGAGCTCCTTTTTCCTCTTTTTTCAAGTCAGTTTATTTCCAGAAAGGTTCACAACAAGAATATTGTTGGTTATCTCAAAGGAGTTGTTGGTATGCACACAGTGCTTGTCCGTTTATTATTATTTTTTTCTCTCCAGAAAGGGTTTCCCATTTCCACTATTTTCTGCTTTCAATTTTTTTCTATACTGTGCATATATGCATTTTTTCATATTATGGAACCATGGGTAAAGCAGCAACATAGTGGAGATGCTCATGTTACGAGCTTGTTTTCTTGGTTAACATTCTTATATATTTTTCACTCTCATTCTTTCTTCTTCTTCTCCCTTTCCATTTCCTTCCTTCCTATCTCATAGTCTCATCTTTTTTTATTCTTTTTTTTCTCCGTCGTTGTCTTTTTTTCTTCGTTTCTTTCTTTTTTTTCTTGAGATGGCAACTCGTCTCAAGTCATGACAGGCTGACAGCTTTTTGCACAATGATTCCTTCTTCTGTTGTTATTCCATCTTTTTTTGTTATAATTCCCCTTTCATTTTCTCCGAGTGAAGGTAGTGGAAAACGTGGACACACACGCGGGGTCTAATAAGGAGCTGGTTTCTCTACACATATATGCACACACCTTACAATTTTCTCCTTTATGTATTTTTCCCTTTCAAGAAATAATGTTTCTACTTCAGCAATAGAAAATTTTCTTGAAAGAGGAGAGTATACATAGAAGGGAATTCCTTAACTGCGTCGTAGATATTTTTTTATTGTAATCTTCTACGCAATATAATTTGGAGACAATGGGTCATATATATTATATACATACATGAGGCAGTGTCCGTCCACCAAAGCGACTTTCCTCAGGCGAATGGAAGTAGGTAAAAAAACTGTGAAAAAAGCGCGTGAATTTTATAGACGACATGGAAATAAGGAGGAATGTGTAATTTTGAAATTTCATAACAAGAGTGACTTAGCCTAGTTTAATTATATTCAAATACTACTCAAAACATTCTGAACTCTGAAGTATTTACTCTTCCGCAAGAAACCTTGCTGCTTTGTCGCCAATCCCGCAAATGCATAATTACCGTCGTACAATGTGGCGATATAAATTATGTACATATGTTTGTAGCAAGTTGACATTGCAAATCATCACACTCGAGGATCTCCTCGGAAGCAACATACCTTAAATATACATAAGTATTGCACTTTCTATTAAAAAATCAATTACAAAGATGGTTTCGTTAGTTGACGTTAGTTATTTATGGGTTACAAATTGCTATTCTTCCGTTGGACTCCTTCGCTGGCTCTTACTTTCTCAAGATTATGTTGTTCTTAAGTAAAGTCCTGTAAATTACCCAATAACTCTTCTGCGAATATTCGTTCAACACGAATTTGTTGAACAAAGACACTTCTTATTTCCTACCTTGCTGGTATGCATCAGAAATACGCCGCTTTATATTTAATTTGCGACGCAAACTACAATATCATAGAAAAGATTTTCTTGAAACAATTTGTCTAGCGTGATGTAAATTATTCTGTTTATCAAGTAGAAAAGATGAATGTTTGTGTTTTCTAATTAATTTCTTGTGTTTACCCAATTACTGGTTTAAAGGTGAATCTCTAAAACAATACTGTTTGAAGACTCAGATTTGGTTTGGGACTCCAATGATAATTGTTGCTATTTACACAGATGTGGAAATGTTCGCATCTTCTTGTTTCCATTCTTGATACACTTATATTTACCGTGTGCCCATTAACCACTGACTTTAACACGACGGTAGAACCTTTTTACTTCCCTCTCTTATCATTTTTATAGCCTAGAAATCATCTTGATCATCAGCTACATCGTGATCATCATTCCTCCTATCACACAGAAAAGAGACACTCACTTCTCCATGTTTTCAGTTTTGATACACACAGAGTGTCTCCAAAAGGGAAATAATTCCTTTTTTTACATCAAAGAGCTTTGAGCGCAGAAACTCCGAAGAACTAGATACTCGGCACGAAAATTGTTCTCTACTCCTCTCACTAGATAAGTATATTTTCTCTCCTCTCGCATCTCTCATGTTGCAAGAGAACATCATCCAAAAAAGATTGCAAAACATGGTTTCCCCCTCTCCTTTCTTGCTCACCACCCTTGATTGAGCTGAGGGGAGGTTGACGAAAATGAGAAAGATCGGAGTAGTAGTGAGTGAGTGCACCAAAAAATAGGGAGAAATCTAGCTGCTGATGCATTTCATGAAAATCTTTTTTTTACGAAAGGAGGAATGGTAGGAGCTTTAATAACGTTTTTTTCTTCGTTGAAAAAAATAGTTTGATTTATATGAGAACTCGGAGTGGCTACATTATTGGGATTGATGATGACGAACAAAGAGTGGAATGTAGTTTTGTTTCGGAATGAGAATGTCCTTATCTTCTTTGCAGAGAAGCACACACATATTTTTTTCCGGGTTTCCTTGCACTCCGCCTAAGTTTTTTTTTTGAAGGAGGAAAGGAAGGAAATAATCTAAATTCAGATCATGACAGGGCAACTAAGCAAAAATGGAGGATCATTTATAAAGTCCCTAAGGCTCGGCAAGCTCCACTCTCAATTAAAAAATTCCGGAGCACGGACGCACCAGAAAAGAAAAGGAAACACTGCACACAAGGTTTCCATGCACTTAAAATAAGTTTTTTTAGTGGTTTTTTTCTCTTGCACAGTTTTCTCCTCGAAAAGAAAGTGCTTGAACAACATCTGTTCCTTTCTTTACATTATGGAAAGAGTATACCACCTCCGCGAAATGTTTCAGGTTATCAATATTATTCACACGTAAGATCTCTTATCCAGATACATTGACTCTTTAAAAAGGAGAAAAAAAGAGAAAACATTTTCTTCATCGAGCATGACCACTTGAGTGAGTGTAAATGAGGAGAGAGAAGATGTTCATCTTATTTTAGAAGAAGAAAAAAAAGAACCTCCAAAATATATATATGGATGAATGTGTGTGCACACAGGAAGGAAAAAGTAGGGAGGCGGAATAAATAGGGGAAAAGGTCGAAAGATCCTTTCTTTCTTTTTTTTCGGAAAGAATAAAACTTTTTTATTGCCGAATTAAAACCCGAAATGTATGTATTTATTTATGTACACACATAAGAAAAATCCTGGGCATGGTAATATTATATGGAATAATAGAAGGTGTACAAAAAATCAAACAGTATCATTATTTTTTTTCACGAAAGTGCTTTCTCACAAACAAAATCATATACATAATGTGCATCTCTCTCTACTGAGCTTTTGCAGTGCAGCTGAGTAAGGGTAACCCATCAATGATAAACATTTTCACCCTCTATTTCCCCCTTTTTTTGTTTAAAAAAAGGAGCAGCAACTGTGCCATTACTGTGATGTGGTGTTGCTTGGTTGCTGTTGTTTTTTTCCTGATGATCATGATAAAAAAAGTGAAAATCTCTTTTGTTGTTTGCTTCTCTCTTCAGAGTAGATGAATGCCTAAGACTTGTGTCTATAAATATACCTATAGCGTTGTGGTGCAAAGCTTATTTCTCATAAAGTCGAGATTGCCAATGAAAGTCACGTCCTGAATTTTCACACTTCAATTACACCTATTATTTATCTTTTTTTTTCTCAGCTCTCTCCTCCTTACTCCAATTTTCTCTGGCTGCTTCCAGCGAAGCAAAAATACTTGCTAGCTGTTGTGATTTTTTTCTACTTGGTTTCATCTTCTCAACTTTGAAACATGAAGTGATCCGTGTACATTAAATATACACACATTTCCATGTGAGCAGCAAAAGAATCAGTGTTTCTTATCGAAAAAAAGATAAAATGACAGTGAAATGAACATGGCAAAAATAATGGATACAATGTTAGCTTAGCAATTTTTCACATTTTCTGGGGCAAACCTAGAAAGCTTACATAATGGCAAAAAATGGTGAATGAAGACATTGCAAAATGAATTCATGATTGCTCCTGAAAATTTTTCTTTGTTGCTTAATTAATAAACTCATGTAAGTTCAGTTATTACATTGATAAGATAAATTATTTATGAGTGTTTCTGATTCGCTTTGATTGCAGGCATGTAACGAGTTCACAACCCACGTGATGAACCTCCTCCGTGAGCAGAGTCGTACCAGACCAATCACACCGAAAGAAATAGAAAGAATGGTTCAAATCATTCATAAAAAATTCTCATCAATTCAAATGCAGCTGAAGCAGAGCACTTGTGAAGCTGTCATGATCCTGCGGTCACGGTTCCTCGACGCCAGGTAAAAATTTTTTCGATCTATGCAACATTTTTAATACGATAGATGTCTTCGTCGTTTCAAAAATTGCAAGATTGTGCGCAACTGAAAAGAAATCACATCGGGCAAAGTGTAAACTTGTGCTTACCAAAGAGCCATGTTTCTCTGTGGCTACCTCTACAATTTTCTCTTCATTTTTTGTTCTCCCGAAATAAGATTTACGATTGGAGAAGCAGACTGTAAATCATACTTTGAGACACACGTGTTGTTGGGGCAAGAAAAAACCGGCTCATTAAAAGATCCAATCATTCCTTATTATTATTTTGGTGTGGCTGTTGTTGCTGCAAGAAGTAGCATAGCATAGTGGTGGCAATTGCTGCACATGTTTTGCGTTATCAAGTGTAACAATTTCATTAAAATCTTGTTACTACTACCTACCTAAAAGGCATATCAATTGACCAGAAGCATTGATTCCGTAATTGCGAGGTACATACTTTACTTGCAAAAAATCCTTGAAAGGAAACAGGCTCACCTCTTTAGTTGACCACAGTTAATTCAGCTTAATCCAGGAGGATAACAGACCCTCTCTGGCAAACTGTCTACTGGCCACCATCATTATCATAAGTAACATCTGACTTGTTTCTTGTGTTGCCTAAATCCGATGGAATTTGTGGCGAGTTAAGTTGAAACATATCCTTGTCAATTATGGACACACTTAGAAACATTCTTCTGTTTACGTCGATTCACAATTACTAGCCAGTGCCGAGCAACGTTAATATTGTTAGATAAGGCTTTTGTGGAAGAACTGAAGGTGGAGTCATATCAACAACCAAAAAATAATCATGTGAATTGGCTCGTCAGGAGTAAGAAAAAAATCAAAATAAATTTTAAAACGTAGTAGCCGCACTTGGGGGCCACCGAATTGATTCGAGTCGATTGAGTTATCAATTTCCTTTTCTCCGCAAGGAGGATGATAATATTACGCACACAAATAATAATCATATACTCACCTGATTCAATAATAGCTATACACATAATATTGCTCCATAATATACTACTGCACGAAAATAATAGACCATTTGATCTTTGCAATGGAACAGAATAATATCCTATTATCTTATTACTCCTGCAAAAAATGCACAAGATACATAATCTATTTTTTATTCTATTGAGGCAAAACTTGCTATAACACAAAAGAGTGTCCATTATCTCCTCTGTCTGGGAGCATTGTTTTGTAGAGATTCATCATTCTGGTTGCCGTCGTCACCCGCACGATATCCGATGGAGTGTCATTTGACCAAATATAAAAAAGATTTTTTGTTCTGCGTCATATTATTTTTTTTATTCTTGTGGAGCTGACCGCTGCTGCTGTTTTTATCAAGAGAAGTCATGCCTGATTATGGCAACTGTGAAGCTGGCTTTACTCTGTATCGCTTGCCTGTCGTCGTTGTTGTTTTGTGATTGTCAATCCTCTTTTTTTGCTTTTACTTCTTTTCTGTGCTCTTCAGCTGGCGTGTCCATTTATTATCTTTTTTCCCTCTTCTGTGCTCTGGCAATAATAATGCTGCGTCGGGTTTGATGTGAGCGTCGTGGGTAGATTAGAATCAGTCGCCGTGTGGGATTATATCATATCGAAAATCTCAGCAGAAAGCAAGGAGAGGAAAAAAAGACTCAGTGGCTAACCAAGCATGGATACGCACACGTACAAAAAATATTGTGTATTATTGGACACACTCTCCAATACTATCACCATCCTTTTTTCTTTGCTCATATTTTTTATGTGAGCAAAATCTTATTGTGTTAAGAGAAACTGAATTAGGGGTTGTTCATGCATTACAAGATTCTCTGGCAAAAAATGCAGTTGTGTCCATTTGAGTCAATTTTTTTGTGACAATGAGATCCACCCGCGAATGAAACAAAATTGAAAAAATATAAAAATGAATATGATTTCATTATGAAAATAAGAAGTACTCTAAGTTTGAATGGAAACTCAAAAAAGAACGCCTGCTGCTGACCAGTCACATTTTTCTAATTCAAAATTTTACTTGCTTACTTCAACGGTGTCAATGGGAAACTTGGATAAATCCAGATGTAATTCTTACAAGATTAAAATGTTGGATGGATGGCAATATTTATGTCGCAACAAACAAATTTGCAATATGCAACAAACCCGAGTGTGAATAAACCCTGTATTTTTGGTTACCTCCGAAAAATAAAATAAAAATGAAACATCGAACCGGGCGTACTAATAAACTTTATTTTTTTGGATACATACTGCGCTCACTCGGATAAACGTGTGCAATCAGATATACTTTTTCTAGGGTGTGTTTTATTTTTTGTGTGTGCACAGTAGTATGTGCTCACCACACAAAAATAATCGTAACAGGAACAACGTAATGATGTTTGGATTAATCATATTAAATTTCATTGTTACAAGGATATACGATACTACCACTAGCCAAGTATTGAAACGTATTGAAAATGAACACGTATTTATAAAGTTGGTAGCGTGTGTTATTTCATTTAAGGATACATAGATTCTTTTTCCTGGCCCCATGTTCTTTTTTTAAAAATGGTACACTAGATACGTATCATACAGCTTCGCAGTTGGACTTTTTGTAGATCACGCTGAGATTCCTGGGCTGCCTGCATTCAAAAGAGGAGTAGTGCAGTATAAATGAAATAGAGAAAAGGAAAAAAAACCACATGAAAGCACATTCCATTCCCCTTTTTTATTATTAATATATTTTTTTCATTCTCCTGGAAATTGAGTTAGCCAATGTGGCTTATCAATGAAGAAAATATTTTGCATTCTTTCCTTTTTTTCTCTCTCTCTAGAATACTAAACAAGTAATTAATTTGAGTGGGACATGCTACAAGTGAGGGTAATATGCAAATGTGGACACATGGAGCATTTCTTGTGCTCCAAAATTAAATGTTTTTTTGTACAGAACCTTCTAAATTAAACATTTCGTGTGTACAAATACTTTTTCATGTTTTTTTTCATTTCGTCGGAAAGAACGTACCTACTTTGTGAATTTTTTTAGGTCTGCTCGTCTTATCATATTTTTTCGAGACTTGAAGCCGTTTCATGAAAACGATGAGGTGTCTCAAAGTCCATACATGTCGGAGCTGTCAGCAGGAGTTGGATTTTTTCTGAACAGAACTCCTGCTGATCTTTTTCCTTGCTCATTTTCATCCCGTGATATCCTCATCCTCCCTTTCATTTTTCCCCTCCATATTTTTTTCGCTAGTCTCAATAACCAATATATCTTATTTCCTTGGAGAGATCGTGATGTGATGTGTGTGTGTGTGCACATATGAAAGACAAGGAGTAATATTCATATATATACATTTAAGGGAGAAAATAAACCATCTATGAAGGATGAGAGCACATGGAATGATAATATAAATGTTTGAAAAAAATAAGAAGCTAAAAAATAATACATATCACAATATAACTTCCTCCTCATTTTTTTATTTAGTCTCGGGAAAAAAATGTCAGAAAGAGTATCTCGTTGTGTATGATTTTTTGGGAGATAAGATAACCAAGATTAAGGGAGAGTATAGTGTTCGGGAACATTTCTTTCGAATATAAAAATGTGTGTGCTCCATAATTCTATGAAGAAGCGCTTCTCAATAATGCACGAGAAAAAAAGTATGCACTTAACTTTTCCTTTTTTAGTTGGCTCAATCAACCCTCCTCCATTCCTTCTTTTCTCTTATCTTTTTTGCTGTGCTTCTCCGCTTAAAAAATATCCTCAAATATTGTTCCCCGTCTTCGTTTTTCTCTGTAAAAAGAAATGTTCCACTTTTAACCTGTCCACTCGGGCAATTTTTTTCCTTCTGATGAAATTTCGGTTTCCATGATTGTCAAAGAATGGAAGAGAGAATCAAAAAGAGGAGATGGGTATTATAACAGAGAATTTTATTTTTCGTGGGGTTATCTCAGTCAGAAGAATTCAAGGGTGACATTTAATAGGGAAGTGGCTTGCTTGATGAAATTTTCCTTTATTCGATTTAGCACACTCGGACCATTCAAATCCGATTTTTTATTATTAAATAAAGCCATTTTTGCTGCTGATCAAATAAAACAAGATTCTTTCATGTACCATTCTCCACTTCCGAACTATTTTGGACGCTATAACAAAAAAGATTTCGAGCAACTATACAAATCTTCTTATCAATAAGAATACAATTTTAATTCTGGTCGCCAAAGTCTGCCATATTTGCACATACTCCTAAAAAGCAAGTTAACTTTAAAGTGAATTTTGCAGCGAGTAGAGATGCAAGATTAAAAGCGGAGATTTCCAAAGCTGGTATTTAACACATAAATTCTGGCTATTTCACCCTCCGCACAATTGCTTATGTTATGAGATATTTTTTACAGAAAAAATGTACTTTTTAAAAGCAATAATTATCCGTTGCCACCTTAAATCTTATCGGAAGAGATGGAAAAAGAGTGCAAATGAATGCTAAGGACTTTTCATATTTTTTGAATTGTTTGCTGCGCAAAAAAGACAATGGTGCTGAAAAGAAGGACACCTTGTCAAACCTATATTTAACTGAGACTCCTGTTGCTTCGAGGAAATCTTTGTGATGATAAGAACAAAGTAGTGACATAAAAAATCCCATTAGCAATATACATAATTCTTTTTATGTGGGGGAAATCGGGAAAATGGGATAAGAATGGGTTTGATTGAGTTAAAAAGATGATGAATGTTTTCTTCTCGATCCCAAAAGGAAACCTTGCTCCATAAATGTGTTTGTATGTGTGCATAATACTTTTTTCTCTACGCAGATCCTCTTGAGTAAGAAAAAAGGTTTAAAAAAGCTTATTGACTGGGACAACAAGTTAAGGTGATTTCTTGAGCCTATAAGCGTTATTATTATTGCTATTATTATTGTTATTGCCTTCACGAAAGATGCCTTCTTCCTTTCTTTCTTCGTCTCCAAAACGAATCCTGAATATCACTTCTTTTCACAATTCTTTCCTTCACACACGCACCAAACTGAAAGCTTATTCTAAGATAACCTGCTTTGTCAAAAGGTAAGCTAGTTATGAGTTCATAAAAAGATTGGAGGAAAAAGCCCAGACATGGGAGAAAGGGAGAGAAGATCTGAGAATTATGGAGCAAAAAATAGTGGGTGCTCCGCTCGAAACGTGTTCATGAAGGCTTGGTTTGGCGGGAGAGAAAATCAAGAGTGAGAAGTGCGAGAGAGAGAGAGCGATGAGTTGACAAGAATGAAAATTTGAATTGACTCCCGTCAAAAAAGGATTTTCTGCACGGTTGACTTTTCAATAGAACCTCTTGTTCGGGACATTACCTTCTGTGCCGCGCCACCAAACCAAACATCCACGTACAACAGGGCAGCTCCATACAGCTCCATATAAGCGTATACATTTTGTAGACACACTTATCCGAACTTGGCTTTCTCCTCTTCTGTGATGATGTGTTTTTGGAAAGGAAGTATTGAAGTGGGTATTCACATGAATATTTCCAGTAATTTATCTATCTATCCATCCATATTTTTTTCAAGAGTTCTCAAGAGCCAAAAACCGTTTTGCTCCATTAATGCATTCACACTACTACAGAGGAGAAAGTGTGTGCGTGTGTGCACCCCACTCACCATTATTTTCTCATGTTACCTCTCTTCTGCTTCCCTGGTTTTTTTCTCTGGAAAATTTTCTCCTCTTCACAAAAATGGGTATTCAGATATTCATAATGTTATCATCGTGGAGCACAAGAACTTCTTTTTTGGCTTCATTTCATCCCTTTCTTTTGCCACTCAGGGAAGACACTTATATCCTGAGCCTCTTTTTTCAAAAAGGTGTTGTATTGATGGTGACGGTGACACTCAATGATAACCCTCGGAAGCCAGGGATAAGGAGAACAGATTTTTACATAATTTTTTAAGTTAATTGACTTTCAAAAAGTCTATTATACCAACATCTGCTGGCTTAATCGGTCGTGTGTGTGTATGTTCTGTGAAAAAAAACGCTTATCCATTTTGTGCACACATAAAAAAAATTATGAAAGGAAAAGCCAGCAGGATTTTTTTCTTCCTGAGGATTTAAGGATGAGTGAGTGATGCTTTCACCCAATTTACATGCATGAATGAAAGTGATGATGGGGCCGAGGTTGATGATGATGATGACGGTAGTAATAATCACTCATCTGCATATTTGTTAATAAAAGTGTCAGAGGTTCTCATGTCACCAAAAAATTTTAGGAAGCACTTAAGTGTGTATTATGGAGCAGAGCAAAGTGGAAACTTATGGGAAGAAAATTAGTGAGTGGCACGTCTTCTTCACTGGAAAAGGTTAAGCATATTTTTTAACCATGTTGTGTGCACGTGTTTTTCTTTTTTTAGAAGGCTAAAAATATATTCCTTTTTTTATTCCAAATTATTGTCACATCAGGGGAGATGGTGTCAATTAACAGGAATAAAATATAATTATGAGTTTATCACCATTTTGCTCCTCTCGCTTCACTCTTCATAGTTGGTAGTCATTTTGTTAGGTTACCTCTTGTGAACCAAGAAAAAAGAATATTTTCTCCACGTCCTTTTGTCTCCATCATCATTATTACCATTTGCATGTCAACTTTTCCTTCTTCTACATACATATATATTTTTTTATTATTATCAACGAGGAACAAGAAAAAGAAAAGTTTCCTCTTTCCTTATTTTGTGCTCGCACACATACATACGTGCGCATGAAATTGGATGAGAAAAAAAGAAAGTTTTCTGCTCCTGCTCCACTAATATATTCCTTGTTAATTAGGACAACGTGAAAGTAATCAAATTATAATAGCTGCCAGAATATTTTTTAGTTAAAGTGGTGTTCCTATCTCTGAAACAAGAGTTGCATGCAAAATTCAGCAACCAAAACACCAAACTCATACCTATCTGAATCATTTCGTGGGGGAATGTCTCCAGAAAAAAACTTGTTGGTAAGAAAGAGACACAAGGAAAAAAAAGTGTCTTGAATTTTACTTTTTTGATGTCCCTCTGGGACATTTTTTTCTTCGGACTTTTTCTCCTACCACTTTATTTTACTAACCAAGAGAAACAAGAATTGTTAGAAAGAAAGAAAAAATATTTATTGTGGCAAGTATTCCACCACCACCAACCAACCAACCAACCTTCTACTATGCTGACGTACTCACTCGCTATTATAAGGAAAGGGGAGAAAATAAGGAGATAGATAAGAAAGTTCACTTCACTCACTCATTTCATTCATGCGAAACTTTATTCTTTTATTTACCAAAAAGAAAGAGAGGAAAAGTTACTTTTTTTCTTGAATTATATTTTTTTCTCTGAAACTAAAACTTGGGGAAAAATAAGAGAAAAAACAGAAAGTAGTAATTGAAGCAGATAAGTTTGTTTGGTGGAATAAAGGAAAAAATAAATATGAAAGTAACGCCATAAATAAAAAGTTTTTTTTTTCTAGATTCCATCTTATGTATTTATTATGACCATTTTCAATAATTAAGTAGTGTGATCTTTTCTGAACTCTTCTTTTTTTGCTCCACCTGACACGCATAAAAATATTTTGTTCCTCAATCCTTGATTCTTTTAGACTTCCTTTGTACATGTTTTTGTATTGATGAGAGAAAAAAGCAAACTTTTTTCCCAAGAAATCAGCATGTCCATCAAATCAAAACTGGGGAAAAAATTGTTTTTCTCAGTGAAAACGCTCTTATCAATGGCTACTACTACATCCCTAAATTAGTTATTGGTCGATACTCTTCACAATTTCAGCAAAAAACGTTGTGTCTCTCCAGCAAACACATTCGGAGGCATTGTGTGTCCAAAAAATATTTTGTGGAGGTTACCTTTCTCTTGGATCTGTTGTCACGCTTTTCTACTCTGAATATTTTATGAAACTTGTCCACAATTTTCTGGAGACTCGCTTCTCTCATGATTGCTTTTTCTTCACATCACCACCACCACCACCATCAGAGATGGGAAAATTGTAGTAGACAATGTTCCAGTTATATTCTGGCTCCATTTTACGAACACAAAAAAACCTTCCAGTGTTTGAAAATGTCCACCGTGTGGTTTCTTTCTGGTGGTGGTGTGCTTTTTGTGTGAGTGAGAAACACAATTGGTCGTAGAGAGAAACCATCTAATGTGTGTGTGTGTGTATGTGCATAGATGTTGTATTTTTTCGTGGAGAAGAGAGAGAAACCCAAGAAAATTGTTTCAAGTTAACGACTTCACCTTTTCCAATGCATATTACATACACGACATTCTCTCTGTCTGAGTATCTTGTGTGCATCAAGAATGAATGAAAATGGTTCTAGTTTTCGTTCGCTCGTGGTTACTTACTCCTTTTCGCGGCGTCATCAGCACCACCACCACCGTAGACGTTACTTACATTTTAGTGGATAAGCAGAAAGGCAGCGGTGAAAATTTTATTTTTTTCCGCCACAGTAATAATACCATTACACATGGCTTTTCTAACAATTCCAACACGTTGTGAGACGTTGACTCTAAAATATATTTTTTTCGTTGCTGCTGTGAAGCTCCGAAATGGATACTGAAACCACAGGACTGCTGTGCTTCCCAACTGTGATGAAAACCACTGGACTCGTAGTAGTAGTTTTTTTATTCTTTTGGGTCTGGCTATAGCGTGTTGTAATGTCATGCAACAAAGTTTCTTTACTAAAAAGAAGAAGAGCTTCTCCGTATAATAATGGTGGGCACACATGTGTGTCCGAAAAAAAATAATCCTGCGGTAGTCGTGATAGAGAAGAAATAGTTGTCAGGTGGAGAGATTACCAGAAGAAAAAAATGGATATGCAGGTTTACTAGAAAAAATCGAGGGATACTTATCAACTGTAAATTTTGTAGCTTTTGATAATCCAAAATTTTGTTATAAAATACATGAAAAGTGCAAAATTCTCTATCAAGATTGCATTAAAACGTCACAAAGTCCGTATTTGCTTTGCTTAACATGTTCAAAGCTCAAAGTTCCGAAAACACTTTCCAAGATAAGCACAGGATGATATTTGGTCATACAAGCAAAATAGTTTCACAAAAAAAAATTACAGCGCATTCTAATTCGTAATTACCGCCCCACTAATGTGGTATTCTTAATTGAGCTAAAGTAACTCCCAACAAACTCATCTTCACATTCTTCAGCATTTCTGATGAAACCAAGAATTCCACTACTTCTCATCTCAACCTTTATGTCACTCTCATCATTCCTGATGAGGCTGTTCAACATGTGTGAGGTGGCCGGAGACAGTTACGACAAAGCTCCACAAACACATTTTTTTCGAAGAAGGTGGGATGCTAAGAAGAACGCATATACGTGAGTGTGTGTGTGTGTCTGAAAATGAGAATGACTGCACAATAAAGACATTCCATGATGTTAATAATGGACCATAATCCCCCCATGACGGCACATTTTCTTAATCCGTTGTGGTTATTGCCGAAAATATTTGTGGTACTCGGGGCCATTTTGCCTCTTCTTTCTTCTATCCCGTTATGATTACGACAAAAGACTCCCTCCTTTTATATCTTGCTGCTGCTGCTGAGCTGAGAAATTGTGTTGCGTACAAAAGAAAAGAGAGAAAAAAGGAGTGGTGGAAATGCTCGCATATAACGTTGACGGTGGTAGTGCGGTTATGTTTTTTATTTGGTGGGTACCGCCTATTGGCATCATCTGCCATTACCTGTGCCGTCGAACACAGCACGATCACCTCCTTTCTTTTCGGGAGTTTCATGTGGTGCAGAATTATGGGGAAATATTGTTATGATTGTGGAGACCATTTCGAGAAGATATTTTTTGACAGTTGGGGAATGTCCCTTTTGACAAATTTTGTTTTGTAGTTGAGTGAGACACATAATATTGCCCGTTGTGTGTGTGTATTATGATAAGCACTTCTTGAGAATATAAAAAAGAACGAGTGAGATCTTAAAATATATGACTTTGATTGTGGTAAAAACTGCTTTCACCTGTTCCGAGGGAAAAAATGTTATGGATGAATTGTGATATTTGGATTTTTATGGTAATACTGATGTATTTATATTTTTGTGTGTGTTTGTGAAAAATAGGAGAAAGAGACGTAACTTTAGCAAACAAGCCTCAGAGATCCTCAACGAATACTTCTACTCGCACCTGAGTAATCCCTACCCATCTGAAGAAGCCAAAGAGGAACTTGCCAGGAAGTGTGGGATAACTGTCTCGCAAGTAAGAACAATAACTTTACACTATATTTTTTGCTAGTGTGTCAATATTTCATGAATTAAATAGTAATATTATAATTTTTTGGTTGTCTCACTTTTTCAGGTATCCAATTGGTTTGGCAATAAGAGAATTAGGTACAAGAAAAATATAGGTAAGGCTCAGGAGGAAGCTAACCTATATGCAGCCAAAAAGGCAGCCGGTGAGTCCCCACCTTTTCCAAAAAAAAATGTTGGCAAATTATTAGTATTACTTATCAAGTAATCCTATATAGCCATAATTAGGCCGGATCCGAGTAGAAAAGAACGGAAAGTATAAATTCACAACACACTTGTCAGCAAAATACCAAAATTAGCAAGAAACTGACCGGTTCCTTGTTTCATCAAATAAAATTTTAAATTCCCATAAAATTTCATGATAAGCATTCAATAAATATGTACATATTTTATTATCACGGGTCATGAAATATTATTTATCCAGCAGATAAAATTCCGCAGGTAGTGTAATGATTGACAAGGTTTACATGCAGAACAAAGTTATTATTCTGAATCAGCTCTATTTTAGACCACAAGTGAACCGTTGTTTCAGGTTGCGCACCCGCACATTAAAAAAATTCTTTGAGTTGTTATCAATCTTCAAGACATATCTCCTCTAATAACAACATAGACTTACCTAATGATGTTGAGATGATGGCACCTGGGGCAGCTCAGATTTTTTTGGAGAGAAAAAAATATCCAAGCTGAGCACAAGTTACTCCGCAACTCGCTTACCTACCCTTTTTGATTGTCAAAGAAAGGAAATACCAAGAATTTTTTTGACCTGTCTTAAAAAGGAATATGATTATTACATGAGCAAGAGTTCAAAGGGAAAACAATCTGAAAAAGAGAACTGTAGAGATTTTTTCTTTAAAAAAATCTGAGAGAAGAAAAAGAGGCACAAGCGGTCTTGGTTGACTTGTGTGTGGAATTAATTAGGGAGTAAAAAAGGCTAATAATTCATCATCAAGTGGATTCAACCATTCTATATTACCATATTTCTTTTTTTTCCTGGAGCAAGAATACAAAAGGGAAAGGACGACAGGAATCAACATCCGCACACGGGTTTCTTATTATTAAAAAATATAATTTAAAGGTCTGAAAAAAAAAATTCGAGAAACAGAAATATGTGTGCATAAAAATCCTGTACTTTATGAAAACAATATGAGAACGTAAAAGTATAAGAAACGTAATAGTAATATCTTATCATCATCATCACCACCAGCAGCAGCATCCATCCTGATTATTGCTCCTAAATATATTATGACTCTGAAAATAACTGTGAGTATCTTGGGAAATAGGGAGCAAGAGGGAAAAAAAGAAAAGACGGAGAAGAAAGAAAGAGAGAGAGAGAGAGAGCAATCAAAGTCAAGCCTTGTTAGCAAAGAGGGAATAACTTAAACTGACATGACATGACATGACTTGACATGGCTCAACAGATAGCAGCCCAGCACACATTACTGCAACTACTACTACTTCTCCTTCAACTTATAACTTGAATTTTATTGCTTCCTTACAAAGTCAAAAGGAGAGAATTCGTTTGTTACGTCTTCCCGTCTTCTTTTTTTGCTAACAACTCAGAAGAGAGAGAGAAAGAGAAACAGGGAAGTTTAGGTTGAAGCTATATAAGAAATGATTTTTTTGTGGTGGTGTGGTGCTACCTCCACTAAATTTAGCTTATCTTGTATACATATTTATTATTATTTTTTGTTTCGTTGATATGAAGAAGAGTGGTTTTTTTATATGGGAAACGGTTCGGTGTAGATTTTGATTTTTGAGTCGCGTTATGAAAGGATTTTTGACACTGATTCATTGCATTATCATCAGGGATCAGGGATGATGATGGTACGTTATTTATGCACACAAGTGTATTATACTCGGCTGGTTGTTGTTGTTGAGCACAGTGCTTATATTTGTAAGCATGTGCTTGCTTTGTAATAAGGTTTCGATGAGGATAATTTTTTTTGTTTCTTTTCTTTCTTGATGTAGCCGTGATCATCATCGTCAACCTTATCATGAAGGGTTATAATGTGTAAAATTCACTTAACTGTTTTTAACAAGCATATGTATATGCTGCTTCCTTTAGTCAGATTTTTTATCAAAGGGAAAAAATATGATAATACAATGATGATGATGATGATGAGAACTTGTTAACGCGTTGTCTTGTCTTTTTGACGATTGATGAACCTTTGTGCTCTTCTCTTCCTTATCTTCAGTCAATTTGTTGGATCTCATCGGGAGAGTGAAGGGAATCACTGGGAAAAGATCATAAATATTTTTTCCGCTTTTTTAATACGGTGACTTTTTTGACGTGGAATGGCTTGGGTACAAATTAAGATGGTTCAATTTATAATATTGCTTTCCATAAATATTAAATGCGCATAATGTGTGCATTACTTTGTTCTGGTGGTTATCGGTGTTATTTTTTCACCTGGTATGTAATTTAAAATGAAACGGATGCTTTGTAATAAGATTGATAAGTAATTTGAAGTTTGAGGGAAGGACGTTCTCCGTTTTAAAATGAGGATGAGCTGCTATGATAACACTTTTGGAAATGAGAATGTCAGTTTTGAAATTATATTTTTCACGGGCTATTTCAAATCTATTATCTTAGTAAAAATCACTTCATTCTCGGTAGCTAATATTTCCACGGCGTAAAGTACTTTTTGCACAACTCAAGTACAAGTTAATATGAAGATCAAATGTGTTGCTTTCTTTTTTGTATTATCATTAAAATACTTACGAGTTTTTGGTTGGTACAAGAGCTTTCCATAAATATTAAATGCGCATAATATGTGCATTACTTTGTTCTGGTGGTTATCGGTGTTATTTTTTCACCTGGTATGTAATTTAAAATAAAACGGATGCTTTGTAATAAGATTGATAAGTAATTTGAAGTTTGAGGGAAGGACGTTCTCAGTTTTAAAATGAGGATGAGCTGCTATGATAACACTTTTGGAAATGAGAATGTCAGTTTTGAAATTATAAATTTCACGGGCTATTTCAAATCTATTATCTTAATAAAAATCACTTATTTCCACGGCGTAAAGTACTTTTTGTACAACTCAAGTACAAGTTAATATGAAGATCAAATGTGTTGCTTTCTTTTTTGTATTATCATTAAAATACTTACGAGTTTTTGGTTGGTACAAGTGAAAGATTGCTTTTGACGGTTTGTCAAAATCTTGACTAAACACTCTTGTTAACCTCACTCCCGTTCAGATTTGCATAACCTCTTTCATGTAAACGTTGATGCCTTCAAGCACCAGTCAAATTATCTGCCTCCTACTTTTCCACGTAATTTTGTTTGATTCAAGTTGATCTAATAAATCTATTTTACTTATAACAATTGGAATGTTATCCTTTTAAGATTTTAAGGCAAAAACATGGAGTAGCCAAAAATATTAACTAGAAAAAATTCTCACATGACTAGATAGACGTTCACGTTTCTGATAATATTTTGCTCCAAAAAATTTAAGACATTACATAGTCTAAATAAGTGAACGCTTTAGAATGAAACCACCAGTGCAATTATTGTATTGCACCAAATAATTCACAAAAGCACGAAATTACTAAAGTGACAATTGTAAAAACAAATTCCCAAGTTTAGCTTCACAAAAGTCGCAAAAATGAAAATTCATAAAAAAATATTACCCGCAACTCCAACGAAAGCAATTTCTTAGATGAAACAATACTTTTGTGGATTGACTTCTGGGAACTACGCAAACCATTTTCTCTTCTACTTCCCACGCATATGTGTGTACACACATAACATTTTTTTGTCAAAGTTACATTCTTGCGCACTATCTTCTCCATTGTGATTATTTTTTTTTCTTCGGTGCAGCAAGTTTCCTTGTTTTGTTTGTCGTCTGTGTTGTTGCCTGCCCCCCTCGAATTTTCTCTTCTTTTTCGAAGGGAATTTTTTTTGTAGGCCCGCAAGAGCCATTCAGTCTGTCATAGACAACGTTAGAAGCTCGTGATATATTTTTACTTATAACAATTGGAATGTTATCCTTTTAAGATTTTAAGGCAAAAACATGGAGTAGCCAAAAATATTAACTAGAAAAAATTCTCACATGACTAGATAGACGTTCACGTTTCTGATAATATTTTGCTCCAAAAAATTTAAGACATTACATAGTCTAAATAAGTGAACGCTTTAGAATGAAACCACCAGTGCAATTATTGTATTGCACCAAATAATTCACAAAAGCACGAAATTACTAAAGTGACAATTGTAAAAACAAATTCCCAAGTTTAGCTTCACAAAAGTCGCAAAAATGAAAATTCATAAAAAAATATTACCCGCAACTCCAACGAAAGCAATTTCTTAGATGAAACAATACTTTTGTGGATTGACTTCTGGGAACTACGCAAACCATTTTCTCTTCTACTTCCCACGCATATGTGTGTACACACATAACATTTTTTTGTCAAAGTTACATTCTTGCGCACTATCTTCTCCATTGTGATTATTTTTTTTTCTTCGGTGCAGCAAGTTTCCTTGTTTTGTTTGTCGTCTGTGTTGTTGCCTGCCCCCCTCGAATTTTCTCTTCTTTTTCGAAGGGAATTTTTTTTGTAGGCCCGCAAGAGCCATTCAGTCTGTCATAGACAACGTTAGAAGCTCGTGATATATTAACTCCATCTCATTCCCTCGCCTTTTCCTCCATTTTTTGTGGCGCTCACTGCTGATTTCACTGGTGGTGCTGTTAGTTTCATGTGTGCCGTCGTGTCGTTGTCGTTAGTGCTTCTTGCTGTCTCCTATTTTAGAAACATGTTCTTGTGTCTACATGTGTGTGTGTATAAGAATAATATTTTGTGCACACACACACACATTGCATGACAAAAGCATTCTCTGAGTGAAGATTCAGAAATGATGATGATAACCATGATACGAGAGAGTATAAAGTCAACTCTTGTGTTTTTTTTCGTTGCTCTGGTCTCCATTATTTCTTTGGAAATTCTTTCGCTATATGTTTCGTCGTGGCGTACACAACTCAGCAATAAAATATACCCGAGGAGCAGTGTCTCTGACTTCTTTTCTGGAGCAGCACCATTTTCTTGGTCAGAGACATTTGCGTCCGTGGCTACACCAGCTACAGGGTTTGTTTTCTGAGTTGTGGACTGAACCAGAGCTGGATAAATGATAAGACTGGTTCACTGCGACAAAGAAATGCTAGTTTTTTTGGAGGAGAGCTTTCGGTTAATAATTTTTGGAGGACGGCGCACACGAAATGAAACTGTTTCACAGCAAAATATGTACCGCAAGTAAGCCGCTCCGCATTGCGAGGTGTTTCGAGGGAGGAAAAAATAAGTTTGTTTAAAATCTCCATGAAATTTGACAAATGAAATCATGAACATTTACAAAAGAGGAGCGTGCGATTCAGAACTGTTTTCTTTCACATGATTTATGTAATGATTGTATATGTTTTCTGTACAACTTTTTGTGAACATTTGAGCTGTGTGGTTGGCTGGACCTATGATGCATGAGAACTCACCAAGGTCGTTCCAATGTCGTTTTCCTTTGATCCTTCTAAGTAGAGAGTGTTAAGTGCAGTGTGGTCATAATTACTCCATGAATTTGTGCTCCAGCAAACGAAAAAAAATAAGCACACAAGGATCCACTTTATTTTCTCCATTTTATTTATTGGAAAGCAGCGATTGAATGAAATTGCTGGTTGCCTGCCACCACTGCACACATGATACATTTTTTTGCTCATCTTTCTCATTCCGTTCAAAATGAGTGAGAATTTTTTTCTTTCTCTCTCTCTCTCCCAAGAAACATTATTTTCTCCAGGATAATAAGGCGCAGAGCATGGTTTCGATCTAATCTTTTTTTTTCTTGAGCCTCGCTTCCTAAAAATACGCTCGCGAGAGAGAAAATGGAAGGATGAAATAAATAAGAGAACATGCCGATGCCATTAAGGATGGATTTAAAAGCAAGCTGCTGCTACCACCACCACCACTGCTCCCTTTTCTCTCTTTTATATGTAGCTAACATTATATTCTGCTCCATAATATATATATATTTCTGGTTCACTCTAAAAAAACGCGAGCCATAAAGGAAGATGAGTGAGCTGAAGACGATGGTCGGTTCGTGCCCATGCATGCATGCATTCAAGCTATGGTTTATGTAGTTTACTTACGAGAAACTAACTTTTTTGTTTGTTATTTTTTATGAACATAGTACTACAACAAAACTATAGCTTCTCTGTGTGTAATAATAAGAGAGTCGCAGTGTGTGTATTCCAGAAGAGGTTTTTTTTCACCCAAAAAAATAAACTCAAGGAAGGTTTTGTGCGCAGAAAAAAAACTTATTTTCTCTGGTGAAGCATCACAGAGTCGAGAAAACGGAGAATTTTTTTTTCTAAAATATTTTTTCGGGTATTTTTTGCCATATATGATGATAAAAAACCTTTACTTACCGTCTTATTTTTTTTCCTAAGATCCTTTCTGGTGGTGTACTCAACTAAGGCTTTTTTTTCTGGTGAAATGTGTGTGTGTCCATATATATAATAGATGGAGCATATATTTTATATTATACAAGGAGTATACTTTATACGAGCATTTTTTTCGAGTAAAGTGACTGACTGAGAAAGAAGATGAGAAAAAAGAGAGAGAGGACGACATTTCTCTGGCGTATTTTTTTCTGTGATAGCGGCTGGTGTGCTCTTGCTCCAGAGCCACCAGCAGTGGCATCCCCATCACCGCCAGTAAAGCCTTGTATATCATGATGAAAATGAAATGGAACTCTGAGAGTCAACCCAGAGCTATACTCTAAAATAAGAGAAGGAATATATTTTTCGGAAGGAAATAAGGGAAACCCGGGAATGGGATTTTATATCATCCAACAACATCTCTCCAGAAAGAAAAAAAAACGTTGGTTATCAAGAGTGTGCACAGAAACAGTGTGGCCCGTAATATATGAAAATTGTTACACAAAGTTCTTGTGTACATATGTATACGTATAACTCTTTAAATATCTCTGTACACAATGTTATCATGAAGAATTATAGAAAAAATTAAGGAGCATCAGAAAAGTTAGATTTTTTTAAATAAAAGGTTGCATTCAAGCTTATCATAAGTAAGAAAATATATGTTTTCTTCTGGCTTCTTATAAGTATGTCTCAAGAAGAACTAGTTAAAAAATGGAGACGAAAGGAGAGTATTTTTTTGCAGTGGTGGTGGTGGCGGTGCTGGCGACTGGAGACAGCGGAGAATATTTTTTTTGGGAGAAGCCCAGCAGCTATGAAACCGAAACGAAGTAAAAGAGGAAGGTAGTTAATGTAGCCCCAGAGTCCTCACACATTTCCCACCATCACCATCAAAGCATTCAACTTGAACCATGTCTTTGTGAGTGAAAAACACGGCGAGAGAAGTCTAACTTTGAGTGAGTGACTTTGGCGAGATAGATTGTAGCACAAAAGGGAAATAATGGTGCAAAAAGGAGCAAGTTATACCGTACACAAAACTGTATATATATATTTTTATGTGCACACATGTGTATGTGTGTGTGTGCACCGAGAAAAAAGATGGTACATGCTTTTATATCATTCCTTCATCGTCCATTCCACCCATTTCCCCTCCACATTTTTGTCTCCAAAAGGAAATGCTGCAAGAAGTGGTAGTAGTTTGCTGGCTCCAAAAAAAATTTTTTTGTGTCCTGAAAGTCACTTTCCCTCAACTTTATATTTATAACTTTTAATTCTGTTCAAGTCGTGCACAACTGTTTGTCTGCATTATTCCATTTTATAGAGGGATATTTCACAACAACAAAAGTTACTTTTTTTACTCAAAAAAATATATTGCACATGTAATAACATGAGACTACTCTCTCTCTCTCTATTTTGTGTGCACACAACATCTATGATGAGAATGTGTATTGTACCAAGTATATAAGTAGCTTTTTGTGCATTTGACTGAGGAAAGGAAAAACAAGCTCTAGTTTTCTAACAAAATACCACGCAATAACTTGCAAATGTTGTATTGCGGCAATTCATACGATTGGTCTGTAGAAATAATGGCGCGCGGAGTGCGATCTCCTTTTTTTATTCTTCATGAATTTCTCATGCGTTTGTTTTATCGGGGTTGTCGCAAAACAGTATAAACTTTGGAGACTAAAAAAAACTTATCACTATATTTTTTTTCTTCCAGTTTTAACACTACACACTGTAGTGATGATCATCCTCGTGAAAATGGTGGTGGTGGGGATGATGATGATGAGATGGGAGTAGAATATTTTTTAGACAAAAAAATATATAAGAGCATCATCACACGCGTACACACTATTTTGTTCCTGGTGATTACGACAGATTGACATAACAAGAGAAAAAAATATATATGGAGAGAATTTTTATTTTCGGAGAAGGAAAAAATGGAGAGAAAATGAAAAGAGGCTTTTTATGGAATGAGACTTGTTACTAGTTTTTCAAATCGCGAGAACACAGGAAAAAATGTATATATAAAGCGACAAATGGTCTCAAGTGCTTGCCTCCATTTTTAGTTTTCAGAGTCATATATTGGAGATGTGGAGCTGGAGGATTGTGTATCCAAAAAATATTATTTTATGATATTCTTTGGAGATTCTCTTTTTGAGAAGAAGTGACACACAAGACACACTAACTTGTGTATGTGTGTATTTTTTAATGGTGTGGAGCACGGATTATTATTATTGTTACGTGATATATGATATAAAAAAGGCGAGTGGAGAGCAGAGCAGACTCGTCTTTTATTTCTTATCCGATCTTGTTTTCTTTTCCTAAAATATTCTGGAGAAACAAGTTTCCATACATAATTTTTTTTCTTGGTATTTCCCTGTCTTTCTCACTCAACAACTTGAGGAAGGTTTGGTATTGTTACTGTATAATACATGTAAGCTTATAATAATAATGATAACCAGAATAAAAATATGTACATTTTTTTTAGCTTCTGGCAGTTTTCCTTGTTGTTTGGTGCACACACATCTTTCTTTTCTGTTGCTGGTTTTCCGTATAATATAAAAAATGCTCATATATTATGATGGTGACTTGTGATCTCCACATTCTGCGCTTCAGTTCAGTCAGAATAAAGTTTTGGTTGGTTGCAAGACTTTTTTTTCCTGAATAAGCAATTAGAATCATTGGGCAACATGGTTATCATCATCATGATCACGCTCAAGAAAGTTTGCTCACCGAAGATAAGCTTGTAAAGCCGACGTGGATTGAGGGTTGGTTTCGTCTGGTTGCTTGGATTCTTCCTCAGAGATTTTTGTCCCGACATAAATATACTTGTGCGCGCACATACACACAAGTTTATACTTGGTACATTTCTTGTGTGCTCCTTGATTTTCATATGAGTCCTGATGTTGTTGTTATTATTGTTGTTCTATGCTTGCTCTCCAGTCAGCCGACAACATCTCCTGGTTAGATTTACAGTGCCATCATCTTCTTCCTCCTCCGTTTATTTTTTTCGAAAAGACACAGAGTATTATAAGGGTATTTTGCTAACGAACATGCTAAATAATGCTGCTGCCTCAGCCGATCTGATCTTTGTACCAGGCAACGAAGAAAATAATACTTGGATTATCACGATGATGATGATGATGATGATAGTAGTAGCGGTGGTGATGCGACTGAATATTACGGCACAAGAATATAAGAATACTCATGAATAGAGTGGGACGTAAGAAGGCTAGGACGATGAAAAAAATCGTGAAACTTCATCTTGGAATTTTTACAAGAGATTATTATTCAAGATAGATTGTGTACTCCAGGAATTTTTTACCCTTAAGACCTTCTTGGCAAGCCGTCGTGCCCTCACTAGGAATTGTCTCACATGGTTTACATGGTTAAGACGAAATATCAACAGGACGAAACATAAAGTCGAGAAGGATTGGGAATACGCACTTTGCAAGTATTCCTTATACAACTACATACGTCTCATCGATTTTTTAAAAATACTGCATACATATAATTCCATATTTACAAAAAAACTTCAGAATTTTGTGGGTCATGAATTGCCACAACGAAATTGTACTCTCCCAATTTTCATTAGTTTCTAAAAATATAATACACAGGCTTATCCAGTTTAAAAGGCCCTACAAGTACAATCTTCATGTACTTTCGAATACTAAAAAAAATTGACCGACGTGAATATCTTAAGAAAGTGTGTGTTTATTGAAGCATTTTACTATTTTCTAAGGAATTGCTTAACTTCCCATTATTTGATTTGATGTTTTCAGAAACGAGGTTACTAATTTGTTTGTATGTTTTTTTTCTTATGTCTGTTTTCTATGTTCATCGCTATTTTGAAAACAACTTGACAAAAATTCAGGAGGAAAATTCCGTCCTTCAAGACTGAGGGAAGATGATTTTCTGGATGGAGGTAGGACAAAAAAATAATTTTTATTGTGTTAAACATTTATCTTTTACTTTTTCTCCTTCTTCTTCCTTCCAAAATGTTGTGTAATAATTATATGCCAAAATATAACCGATAAGGAACGGATAAACCATGTTGTAATTTAGATCTTCGCTAAATAAATGAAAACCAAATATCTGCAAATGAAGTTTATGCAGAGGAAATATATTCGACGGCGTTTCAGTAAAAAAATTGCATTAATAACTGTCATTCAAAAAATAAATAAATTCACAATCAAACTTTTATTTTCTACTTTTTATTACTTTTTTAAGAAAAGCACATCAACAGGAAACAAGAAAAATAAAAGAAGCCCGCGTATATTTTTCTAATAGAGTGTAAAGTGGGAGTTAATACAGCCATAAAGTGAAAATAAAGGAAGATCTAATTGAGCCTTTGAGATTTCAATAAAAATGTATGTGTGAGTTTTTTTCCTGGCCATTTCACGTATCCACGAAAATAACGCTCCTATTATGCTATTTCATATTACTACTATGATTATTATTATTACTATTATTACGAGCCTAAGGTTAGGTTGTGTATGTTTTTACGTGCCAGAGACGATGTTAGAATGGAAAACACCCCATTTTTTCTTCTTAAAAGGTGGGACGTTACATGCACACACAAGTTGCTACTTTCTAACGTAATAATGGAGCGCACACATAAAAATACACGGAGTGTTTTTTTACTATTCCATTTTTTACACACAACTGGTTTCATGGACAATGAAGTCATATTCGACAACTATGAGTATGGGATCTCCAGGGCAAGGACTGTTTTTTTAAATATCCACTCCTTTTATAAATGGTCATGATTATTACGATCCCGTTTTCAGCCATGTAAATAGCTTAAATGGTCACATCAAGAGGAATAAAAGGAGCATTAGAAACAGTTGAGCTCAACTTATTTGACTATCTTTTTTTAAAAAAGAAGTGAATAAAAGAAAGGAATTTGTATGTGCATAAAATATATATTTTTTTGAAAATTGATATGAAAGCGTAAAATGGTTGTGAAAGGGCTTCTAATAAAAAGATTCCTTAATCAATTAATAAATTTAAATGCAAGCTGCACTGGCGATCACATTACTTTAGAAAATGTGCAAAGCCACCAACTGTGAAGTCTGCCAGAAAAATTAAGAGTTACCATAATACCCACAATTTATGCAACTTTTTTGGGTAGTGGATAAGCTTCCTTTAGAAATCGATTTGCTACCCTTGTCCCACATCCTTTTCCATTTGAAGAATATATTTTGTAATGTCCGCAACGATAGAGAAGGGTTGTATTTGTGGCCCTTTTTTTCGGATCACACAAAAAAACACTTGTTCCATGGTTTTGGTAAAGCATGGCTTTCCCAAATGACTCATGACCTTTCAGACACCCATCTTCTGGATAACCTCAGCTCAACCTAGGCATAAATTATGGAACCCGTCCTTTTTTATTTAAATATATATTTTTGATTCTTATAAAACACTAGCAAAAAGCATACTTATACATACATCTGTAGGTGTGACCACAAAATATAGTTTATCATCAGAGAAGAAGGGTGCTTATTATTATCACCAAACCAAAAGAGGAGAAAAAAGCGTGAATAAAAAGAACCGAAAGAATAACAAACTTGCCCAAAGAGCGATAACATAATATCTAAAGTGAGTACATTTTCACGTTAAACAAATAGATGAGCGTGCCCTTGCTCAAGCTGAAGAAAAAAACAGAGAGAGAGAGAGAAGTTTTGTGACACTGATAGCGGAGGGGTATCTTTAGGCAAGCCCACTTTATTTTATGACCCTTAATTTTTACAGTTATTTGCACAGCGTGGAAAAAAGAAGGATATCCAGAAGTGGAGGCACGGTGCACACACACACCGTGCTCATACGCATCTCCCTAATATTTTTGTGGCAACTAGTGGGACTCCGTTTTTCCATGTCGTATCTTTTTTTTGCTCCCAAACGCATAAATATTTGTCCTCTATAATTTTTACGATCGTTTAAATCGTTTGTTGTTGGTAGTAAAAATGGAGTAAAAGTGTGTAAGTGTGTGCGCCTATGAGAGAGGGAAAATGAATCACCGTCATTTTTTCTCCATGAAAAAATATGTACCAGTAGTAGTAATAATAATAATGCTCCCTTTTTTCTGTGGACATTTATGTTCCAAGACCTGTTGCGAAGAGGTGCATATAATCGGTCGTAATCTCGAATCACTTTATTGCTTCATAAAGGAGAGTGTTTTACGATTTGTTTACATTGGGTAGAAGGTAGGTTCACACTGTGTTGGTTATCTTTTTATGGAGGTGAGACTTACATAGCATTTTGGGTGGAAGAGGAAGACGGAATAAATTGTAAAATGAAACGTTTCAAGAAAATTATGATTTGCAACCTCACAAAAAATATTTGTATCCATTTTTTTGTGCACTTATAAAAAGTAATTAAGGAATTAATTAATATGGTTTGTATTTATGTGACTTCAGCTGCCGGTCAATCGCCTTATAACATGGTACCAGGTGCAGGGACTCCAGGTCCGATGATGTCACCAGGTCCTAACCAAGACTCGATGGGATATAACATGACCATGAATGGCAGCGACTACACCCCCTCACAGGTAACCACTTACTTACAGCGATAAGTACTGTCCATTCAATTACAA
>JAHZNF010002117.1:0-17274 GCA_027744215.1 Troglopedetes dispersus
CTGGTCAACTGATTAGTCACGGAAGAGACAAGGCCAGAGCCCGTCCGGTGGTGGTGATGATGATGATGGGAGGGGATTATGGAAGCGAGGGTGGTGTGATGCTTGGACTCCTTGGAGCCAACAGCATTGGCAGAAGTCTTGTGGCGAGTACTACCCGATGGGGAAACTGGTGAGGGGTCCCCACCTCCGCCACCGGGCATGTCAAGGTTCCCTACGAAACAAAATAACAAGTTCGCCGTTTCCGCAAATGTCTGAGTGACCCGTGGAACCCAAACGGAAAAGCCGTGCATTGAAGAAACGTATCAGAACGGCGACAACACAACATCTTCCCGGGTAAAAAAAATATGTGAACAATACGAAAAAAAACCCAGTTATCGGAAATAGTATCAGCCCAAACAATGCTCTTTTTTATTCAGAATAAACATCAACAACAAAAGGAAAATCGTAAGAAAACTTAATCATGCACTCAAACGCTTCACCGAAACATAACAAATCATGAATGACGAACAAACGAGTTGCATACGTGCACATGTCCGAACCCAAATAAAAAGTAGATGGAAACAAAATCCAAGAAGAAAATAAAGAACGATTGCCATGCCTAAATTTTGTATGAAATGAACCAAACACTCAGCCCAAACACACAACATGAAATGTTTCAGTCAGTCAGCATTCTCCTTTGTAAGAAGTGATATGCTCCAGTAGAACCGACCACAATTTTCAAAAAACGAAAAAGTATCCATGAACAAAACTTTCTTCATATGAAATCACAATAAATACAGCAGCACGTACAAAACAGAAGTCTTATCTTCAAGGCACCCTGGATTCGCGAAAAGAAGCGAAATATTATTTATTGTAGAAAAGTAACACGAGCCAAATAAAAATTAGACTGAACTTCCACAATGCAAAAGTGCAGGCATTGGCCTCATCCCCGAAGATACTTGATTCCATACATTCAAGTCAAAATTATATTTTGTGTAGATCTTTAAAAAATCTTATTATTCCGGATGCAATCTTAACTTCCCAGATGTACAAAAAGCGACGTGTTGGTGCAATTATTTTAAGACATGCATGCATAATATTATGTTGCAATGTGTAGAACACCCATTCGAAAAGAAGGAAGAGAAGAAGGGAAGTACGTAAGAATTTGCGTGAAACATTTAAAGCACGTTAAGAAGCAACAGGTGGAAAAATTGGAACACTTACTGGAGCCGTATGGAGGGAGGTTTGGGTCCGAAATTGAAATTTCCATCTTTGGTTCCATATTCGTGCCTCCATCGTGCCCAGGACCTGTTTGGGTATTTTGTTTTGGTAAAAATCAATGCAGCTTCATAATGTATTTTTCTACAAGAAAATTGTAGAAAAAAAAATATTGTGCGAAGCACTACCTCCGATTCCGGACCCGCCATCTGGATGATGATGGTGAGCTTGAGTGGTTACACTTCCAACACTTGTGCCACCCTCGGATGCCTTGTTGGAGTCTTTGTTGCGAGGAGGAGCCTGCGGAGCTCCGTCCGGCGACGTGGAAAACTTTCCTCCTTGGGTTTCATCGATTCGTGAGATGCTCACCGTCTGCACTACATCTGCTACAGGTGCATAATAAATTTTTGTAACAAATTAATTACTTTCCGGTTATCAAAAAAAATATTTTATGGAGACATGTGCCATAATTTCACTTTTCAATAACTAGCTACTATGATAACGAGAAGGAAACTACTCACCCGGTTTTGTCTTTTTACTTTTGCTTCGTTTAAAGAACGGCATTGTGCAGAAACAAAAACTCATCCCTTGTGTCACAAATATTCACTTTAATTAAATATCTTTTTTCCTCCTCACTAGACTGGAACAGGAAGAACGGAACTAATGCGAGACACTCACTTTAGACTTTTCACGAAACTCCAATGCACACGCACGGAAGCACACACACACATAAACACCTTCTTCAAATGTGGTCAGAAAACGGAAACACTGAGAATCACCTACTCTGAAGAAGGTAAATGACACTTGTTGAATTCTTCCAAATTTGGTTGTTATTTCTGTATGTCTTGAGTCTCTCCAACAAAAATTTATAGTAAGTACGTATCACACTTAATTTACATCACCAAAATAAAATCTCAAGGTTTCCACCGATTTTTTTTTTAAATTCTTAACCGAAAATATGTAATTCACTGTTTGGAAGTCGTCAATATATAAATATATATAATAATATATTTTTTTAAACGAATCAATTAAGCTGAACTCTGGCACATATCCACACACGCTAAATAGAAAAGAGGTGATAAAGTGATAAGTGATGATCGTGTCCCGGTTACAAGTTTAAACGGACGGTATTTCCAATGAATATCTTGCTCGACAACAGGCTTCAATACTAACATTTGGAGACAGCTGGAACAAACAGACAAATGGTTTTTTTTTTGTGCGGAGAAAATGTTTTTTTTTCGTTGAGAACGGGATACACCTTATTGCCGCCACTACTGCAAGAAGACCACCACCGCAAAAACCAAATATCTAAGTTAACACTTACAGAGTAACTAAGTTCGCGGCCTTCATCATTATTGATTCCATGATGATAAATGCCAGCGGCGGCAGCAGCAAACCAACGAGTCCATCAGTTTTATATTTTTTTTCATCATATCATCATCATTATTATCATGGTACTCGTCATAATATTCCTTTTTTTACATGAGTTTCGTATAATTTTTCCCCCAAAAAAGACTGATTTTTTTTTCAATCAGACAGAAATACAATAGTTGTGAGTAGGTAAACTATTTTATGATGATAATCACAAAATATATTTTAGGAATGGGGTAAAAAAATTGGTAGTTCAGGTCTTTTTAAAAAAACACACATACATTACATATTTAAATGAATATTGTATACTGGAGCACGAGGTACACCACTTCTCTCTCACACAAAAAAAAAACTATATTGACAAGTGAAAAAAAGAGAAAAAGATTAAGTCGGTCGGTGATACTGACGCGGTGACGATCGCGATAACTTGGCCGTGAAAATAATTTCCTTTTGTTGCGGGCTGCTCAGCAAAAAAAAATAACTGACAAATTGAACGGGAAACTGTTTGTTCCTCAGTCAAATCACTCTCATGTAAAAATAAGAGGTAATGTACTTCAAAAATAAAAGTTATATACTACAAATGATCCGTTTTGCTCTCTGCTCACTTGTCAGTTGATGATGACGGTGACGGGGATGACTGCCTATTGCTCAGTTCCTCTTCACATTGATGCTTGTTCCAGCGATAATGAGCCGGTGGACTTCACACCTGCTAAAATATTCAAAGTGAATTTTTTTTAGTTCTTTCTTGTGTCCATCATCAATTGTATAACAATAGTCCTGGCAAATAATAATATCACAGGGAAATAATTATATATATTTTTAGGGGAATGGAGAACGCACCACCAGCAGCAGCAGCAGCACACGAGTCAACATATGTATCACAATTTTATTTTTTTCATCCACTCATCAACCGCGCTACTACAATTTTTTTTTTCATTGGAAGAAGAAAAATAATATGTAACCAGCATTTGAGGGAAACAGAGCATTTGAGATAATATTCAATATTTAATAAATGTTCCCACTTTAAAAAAAATTGTGTGTGAATACCTATATTGTACTCTGGTTTGCCACTACTGCACTCCAATCTATTATTTTATCTCACCTGCCCGTAAAAAAACTGAAGTGATACAGTTTTTTTTAACAGCTGAACACGAAAATGAATTATCATCCTTGGAGTCGTGCACGGACCGCACCATATTATTGTCATGTGCATGCGGCATGTGTGTCCGTGCTGATTTTTATTTCAAAATATAATGATGATAATGTGAAAAAAAACGTAGGTGTGTGTAGAAGTAGAAGCCACAATGTGCAGAAAATTATTATTATGTGTTTTTTTAATGTACAGGTTCTATAGTTTAAAAAAAATGTGAGAAAAATAAATGATGGAATGGATGGTGGTAGGTAAAGTATGTAGGAATACACCAAAAAAAAATAATTTTTTTATTATGGATCTGGCCAAACCCATGATGGGATTTAATCTTTGTCATGGTTTACACAACCAGACCTTTTATTCAATTATGATGGAATGAACTGGCTTGTCAAAATTGAATTCAGGTTTATTTCTGCTGCGCTATATTTATGAAAAAATGTAAATGGACAAGAGTAGAGTAGGCACACACACATTCGGGATGGGGTATTTATATGCGAGTCAAAATTAAAAATAAATAATAATATCACTATTTACTAGTAAATCCTCCCGTCACAATGGAAATCACTAGATGCATAAATTCATCAAATCTATTTATAATTTCATGAACTACCTAGACTATGTTTCCAAGAATCACGGCTTTCAAAATTCCCCTCTCAGTTTTATTTTTCTAAATAAATAACTCCAACATATTGAATTTAGTGACTGTTTTCAAAGAAGGTTTTGAGTATGCAAGCATTTCTCCCTTGTGGTATTATGTATACTATGATGGTATAGTGCCTATTAGCTTACTGGAAAGTATAATGACACCAATAAAAAAATCTGCAATACAAGCACTCCCTGGCTAATTGTTGTTTTGCTTCATTTCACTTTTTGGAAGTACTGTCGTAAAACATGAGCTGTGCCTCTTTTATTGTGGAAAATAACACAGATCCATAAAAACCCTCTCTATGTACTATAAAGCCACTTGTGCCGACGACGAAAGGTTGTGACGAGGACACTCGATTCAAAATTAATAGTAACAATAGGAAAAGTTCATAAAACCATATACCCACAAGTTTCAATCGAGTGCAAGGAAAACACAAAAAATATAATGCTGTATTTACCCTCATTTAATAAATTTGTAAATTATAATTTCTACCTTTTAATCATTGACTTGACTTGTTTGCGGTGTGGTGAAGTACACTTGCTACTATATCCTATCATATCCTATGCTATCCTTTCATATTTTATTATGAAAATACCATCCAAACCTTTATTTTTCTCATTTTGTCATGAAATGAACCAAAAATGTTCGGATGTTTATGGACGTCATACTTATGTGATCTGGAATTCCGGACTAAAGTCCGAAATAATTGCTCAAACAAAGTTATTGATTTTGAAGGATTGTGAAATGTGAGTGGATTTAGATTTGTTTGTTGCATTTCACGCGTTGCATAAATTAAATGAGATCTCATCCCATCCTGATATTCACTGTGTCCCATCATCGCAGGTGAAGAGAGAGTTTTTTTCTCGGAAAATGCACGTGTGCAAGGAATATTTATAATAAATATTGTCCTTTCATCATAACACTTATATAATGAGCTCTCCAGCGCGAGTCAGTGTGTTGGTGAGGGTTCTCTGTGAACACACAACCACTTTTGAAACATGGTCTCGCATTTGAAACTTGAACTTTCTCTAATCTATGTAGTTACACACATGAGCAAACAATTCTTAGAGATAAGAAAGAAAAATCATATGTGAACTGCTGTCACGCCTATTATCATAGTAGTACGAGATACGGGACTATCTTTACTGATAATAAAGTTGGTGTGTCAGTGGATGACAATCAAAACATGCTTTGCATTCCAGAAAAACACACTCTCCAGTGTGCACAGCAATATGTAATCCGGATCATCACAAATTAAATTTCTCTTTTGAGGAAAAAAATTCTATACTCATAGTAGGTTCCCTTCCAGCACGCTCCAATTCACAAGTTTGTCCTCACAAATGGTACATTTATATAAAGGGAGACATCCATTCGAAGTGGGTGCTCGCCAGCCACCTTTTTATTGGAGGAAAAACAAGACTATATAGATATACATATTATGGTAACTGACCTTTGAAGTGAGTAAGTTGCAACCAGGTGGAAACTGTTTCACGTTTCACTTTCCACTTTAAAATGAAAATTTGGAGATAAATATATTGATACAAAAAAAGAGGATTTGATGAGCATTGGAGTACTACTTATCATATCATCATCATCATTAATGATCAATATTTGAGACCCCTTCTAGGCAAACATCAATAACCTCAATTTTTTATACATTAAGTTGCGTGTGTCTCTCTTTTTTTGGTTTACGGTTAGCCCTCTATAATTTACCCTCTGAACTACGAAACAGAATGATGTATCCAATTTGCACGGTATAATCTCTCTTCCAATTTAATTGAACAATTTGCAGAGAATATTCAAGTGTGCATTTGAAAGTAGCAAGAATTAGGGCACATTTGTTACAAAGCTTGTTTTAAGCGACATAATGTGTCAATTCGTCAGCATTATTCTTGCTATAATTGTAGTGCGCATATTCACGCGTACCGATCTGTGTCGTATAAACCATGAGCTCATTACTAATACGTACTGGATCTTCTTGCAAAATGGACTTAATTAGCTTCTGTTTTACAGCACCAGTTAACCACAATTTTGCTGTGCAATTTTAATTTGTTTACACTATAAATCAGTCAGGTTTTTTTTTTGTGTGACAAGCCGCTGTAAATGTTCAGCTCCGCATATGTATTTCTTTCAGTGAATCTCTTCCTTGTTCATTTTATTTAGTGAACCAACAAAAATATTTTTGTTTGAGAAAACACGATATTTAGGTTCGATGGATTTTACATTCGAGAAATAGATAATTTGGTAACTAATTAATATACTTTAACAGTTATGCACACGGAAGTGATCACCAAATGTTTCAGCGGTTTCACAAGTACGACACACGCCCGAATTCGAAGAACCGTCAGTTTGTTTCGTGGAAGTCAATACGAATTAGCGAAAAATACTCGCGGTCGTATATTCATTTTTTCTAGAGAATGATGAACCTCATTCACGCCAGCCAACCTGGTCCACCAGGTGACTTACATTTACCAGATGACTTGACAAAAAAAAGGATTAATTAATCCCTTCAATCCTTCCATTTGAGCTCATTAATTTTCAAAGGCGAAATGATGTAGCACAGCTCACGAGGGGCGAATTAGACCCTGCTACAAATTCATGACAATTTTCCATCTGATCTGCATCTCGTGAATTGCTGCATTACAGAAAATTAGTTTATTCAACTCAACGAAATCCACGAGGGTACCATTCCAATCGTGTCTTGCCAGCAAAAAAAAGTTAAAACATTTCCTGCACTTCACTTTCCAGAGAAGACGAAAGGTGAAAGACAACATTGGAAACTTTTTTTACCTGCATCATTGTAATTCCAAAAAAGAGAGAGGTTATCACTTTCGTCAATGAGGCGTGGATGGTGGTTTTCCATCCCGAAAAAAATATACATATATTTATATTCACAGTTCCCATGAGTCATTTTATGTTGCTACAAAATGAGATCTCGTTCAATAGAATTCATCCTTTGTGCAATGGAATAATAATATCTAGCGCCATGTTTTTGTTCTCAGATCGAGTTCAAACACTACAGGTCTTGTATTTAAGAAGTATTGTGAGATGCATTAATTAAGGGTTCAAAGTTTACGTTTGTCTGTAAATTTATGTAAAGAAATCCTGGAAGTGTTTGACAATGCACGATTTTCACTCAAGGTCTTTTTTTATAATTATTTGTTACAATGATGCTGAATGTTAGCTGGAGCGGGCTTTTCCAAGTTTATTTTTTACGCATATATAGCACTTTGTGCGTGTACAGAAATATAATGTGTTCACTCCGAGAGAGGGGAGAAATTGATGGAAGGAAAATGGATAATTCTAATTAGTTTATATAATCTACTCCTTCGAATCCTCCTTTTTTTCGCCTGGTTTATCATTTCCAAAAAAAACCCGGTGGTGTGGGAAAAGTATCAAATGGAGAGCAGAAGTATCCTTTTTCAAGCATTCCTAGAAACCAGGATGTAACGCTTGAGAAGAACTGGGACTACTTTAGTAGAGCTGAAGTATTCTGCCCAGAGGAGTGAGTGCCTTTTCAACAAGTAACTTTGCATGATTTTATTTCCAGTTTACACGGCTCTCTTCCTCCAGCTCAGCATAGTTTCACGAGACCACAAAAAGCGTCTCGCTGGAGCTTCCCTTTTCCAAGTTCTGCTAAAAGTATATTTAGAGGTCTTCTTACTTCATCCACAATTCCACATTTTCGGGAAACGGAGGAATATAAAAAACCAAAATCGACTACCGAGCGAAAAGTCAATAGAATGCCACTCATTATTCCTTCTCATCTGAGAACCAGTAAAACATGCATTGAGATTAGCACTGACATTCCTACAAGTAACATTGTGCAAAATGCATTGTCTGCTCTCCCTTTCTCAACTAAATTGACTCTAATTTTTAAAAAATGACAGGTGAGCCAACAGCCTCCATTTTGTTCCTTGCAATGAAAATCATAATTCTAAGATCTTACTAGTGACAGCTTAATTTTAACTCATTCTAAGAAAATATAAGCCCAGCAGGTTTCTTGTAAAGTTCAGAAGGTCAACTAGACCGATGGTTATCTCAGATGCTATAATATGTAATGTAATGAAAACAGAACTGTGTACTTATAACGTGACAATTACCACCTGTCATTTTTTTATTCATTCTAAGGTAATCTTGATGTATGATAGTGTGTCATTCAATCTAAAAAAGTTTTTTTGTCACCTCACGACCTCACCTCACTTGTTTTGCATCCACCTTATCATCTCACCTCAATCCACCTGAATCCACAGGTGAAGGGAATAGTTTCTTTTTTTTAAGAAAAAAAAACCTGGATGTATTAATAACTTTTTAAACGCATACCACATCCATTTTTAAAAGAGTTATTTTTTATTCATATTCAACGCCAGTTTAATCCGCCACAAAAATAAACAAGATTATAATCCTATCAAAAAGAAGAGTGTTGAAAGGAGTGCACACACAGCAGACACGGCTGATGATACTGAAATTTTTAGAAAAGCTTCCTCTCTCTCTCTCTCTCTCTTTTCATGGCTGTCATCATCACCACCTTTCCTCTAACAAAAAAAAGCACAGCAGTACTGATGTATATATTTATTCTGGGTTACTAATAGGAATTACTCATCGATCTATTTTATCATCATCACCAATGATGAAGAACCTTACCAAAGTCTGTGGAAAAAAGGTAAACAGACTCTGATAAAAAAATTTTTTTTTGATGAAGTCTGCTCAAGTTTTGGAGAGTGCAGATATTTTATATATATTTTTATTTGAATTATGCATAAAGAATATTATGCTAATGGGATTCTACTAGTGCTGAGCAGAAGTCACAAGGTAATTATGATCATGATCTTCATAGTCGTAGTGAACGTGAGCATCTCTAAATTTATTTTTTTTTCAGTCGGACTAAATCTCACACTGCTGCATTTAAGCAGTCACCATGATCATCACCATCACCATCTCATTATTCAGGGTGATCCGTGCACACGAGTCAAAGAGGACAGATTAGCGTTTCCAATTTGTGGAATGTTTTTTTTAGTATTATTTCTGGTAAATCCATAGAACACAGGCGAAAACTGGCTCTGGAGTGGTGGTGAAGCGTAGAAAGGATGATGGTGCATGTAAAAAACGTGCATGCGTACAACTGCATCAGTAATGAGCACACCTAAATATCTGCTGGGATCTTGATGAGCTATTTATGTAACCAGAAGAGAAATAAAAATTAGTTATTTATTGGAGACAGTAAATCTTGGTATGGTAAATTTGGATATAATATATTTGTCATGTCTGCTCAAACATGAAATTGAATGGGAACGATGAAAAAGGTAAAAGGTGTTATTGTGCAATGAATCAGTAGAAATGATTGTTTTGTTTAATTGTTCTCCAGAGAGCTTGCCTCTGTCTCTGTGCACACAATGGTGCTCTTATCTTGCTCAAGAATAGCGTGCGAACTTTGCTCCCGGTATATCTTTTTTTTTACTTTGAAATATCAGTTCCAAAATATACCTCTTTTGTGACCTTGAGCAATTCATGGGAAGCGTGTTTTATTTGGGGTGGGAAGCACCCAAAGGAAACAAAAGCAACACATGTTTTTAAAAACAGCAAACGCTATTCTTTTTTTTATTAATTTCCATCATCCCTAAAAAATACTATCTCTCAAATGTCTGATGAGATCGCATCGCCCACATTCCAGTGAGAATGAAGCTTGGCGAAAACGAGTGCCCCACATTCCAGAGTAGTTTTAGAAGGTGGAAAGCTGGATTTCATAAGGCGTATATTCGCTATTTTTCTCCATATTTCGGTGGACGGGAAAGAGCAGGTGAATCAAATTTCACAACACCTTTCTTCATTATTTGCACAACTACCCAGACCATGTGTATAGCTGGTGATTAAAAAAAAATATCTCTGGTCCAAACAAGTCTACCTCATCTCCGTTAAAAAAAACAGTGGCCTGGGTTTGGTAAACACTGGATTTTTTTCACCAGCTCCTTTGACATTTATCCTCGTCCAAGTAAATTAAATCAAGGCGGGTAACGGAGCAGCTCCACCAATACAAAACGTATAAAAATACCAGCAGTCGCATAATAATCGATTCCAAGTTTGTAAAAAAAATACCCAGGGAAAGATATCAACTGCACCACCGCCTCCAGAAATATTTTTATTAATATTTTCATTGCAAAAGGAAAGCTGTATATTTTTTATTGCAATGATAACAAACTTTCANATCGATTCCAAGTTTGTAAAAAAATACCCAGGGAAAGATATCAACTGCACCACCGCCTCCAGAAATATTTTTATTAATATTTTCATTGCAAAAGCGAAAGGAAAGCTGTATATTTTTTATCGCAATGATAACAAACTTTCACAATCCTGGAGAAAGATAAAGGTGTGTAGTTTATGACTTTTACAAGAATTTTGAGCAACAAGTCTCCCAGAAATCTCTTTAGTCGATATGATTTTTCTTTTCGTACAAAAACCGTAGATTCAGGTTGAAAAGAAAAATCCAGCGAAAAAAAAAAATAATAAATTACGTGGATACCGGTTTCCCGATTAACACAAGTGGGTAAAAAAAAGAAAAAGAAGCGGAGCTTCAGTTCCACTCTGGAGCCAGCGGAGCTGTAGACAATAACTCTTTTCCAAACAAAAAAAAACAACAATACACATTGACACATCCAGAATAAGCAAACAGAAAAGTGAGAAAGGGAGAAAAGGCTCATGATTCTGATCCTCTTGGTTTGTTGTACTCACTATAAAAAAACTTGTTGAAAACGAAATGCTCCATTTATCCCACCAACTCCTACTCACACTCAATAGTACATATACTATTTTTTTTACTTTTCTGATAATACCACTCTGTGAAAGCCTCAGCAACCTTTTGTTCAATTCCAATTTGTTTCTCGCACTATCTGTCACTGCGGAGTACACACACTCACACACACATGTCATTCTCTATTCTATGGAGCAGGCAAGAACAATTTTTTTTTCTTTTATCAACACCAGCAACGATTACTTTAGTTTTGGAAATGCCATTGTCACATTAAATTTTGTTCCAATTAGTGAAGAAAAAAAGGGAGGAAACGGGGGATGAAAACCAATCTTTATTTCCCACACTCATTCCAGTCAAACAAAAGGGACGGAAATGACATTATTCATTAGACTTCATTCCATGTTTTTTTTGGAGGAGCAAGCGTGGACAATTATTGTCAGAGGAATGAAGCATGGCCTTTGCATGCATCCTTTTATTTTACTCACTTTTTCTCTTGAAAAAAAAGAGATAAGGAAACCGAAGAGTGGAACAAAAAAAAGTGGTCATTGTCAACCACCACAGCACACCACCTCCTTTTCCATTTTCGTTTTGGAAGGGCACTTGGTCCTCTTTTGTATTCCTCCTTTCATCCTTTGTTTCCCTCCAGACGTTCCTATTGAACTTAACAGGTTTCAGTGAAAAAAATAGATAGATATATTCCAGTTTTGTGCTCAAGACCACAAGCAAAAAAAATTTCCTTTCCACTATTTTTTTTCAGGCATGTCCACGTGTTGCAAGTAGTGCAGGAGTCCTTTCACATTAGTTTCTTCCAAGACAAAATAAAACAAGATTGAGAATACTTTTTCTTGCTTCGTGTACAAGTGTGTCCCGAGATACACAGGGAAACAAGCTTCTAGACTCTTTTTTTTATTTTGGAGGAGGAAGAAAAAAAAATCTGAGAGAGGAAAAAATAAAGTCCATTGTGTGTAAAAATGTGGGAGAGGGAAAAAATCGGCTTTTCGTCTCGAAAAAAAGAAAAAAGGCCGTGGCATTCCAGAACGAAATTTTGTACACATCACACTATTTTTTTCAATATATATTGCTCATCCTTCGTGCAGGAAAAGGACACATAAGACAAGATAGAAAAAGTGAGTGTGTGTTTTTTTTTCATGTCATTCCCCACAGCTGTGTTGCTCTCATGAAGAGAAATTTAAGCAGCGACGAAAAAGGGTAATCCGACTACCGTCATCGTCATTTAAGTAAATACATGAAATACACTGTGACACGTACAAACAGTCCATATGGACGACAAAAAAAGGAAACACATGGACAATGCTTGATGAAGCTCCGATCTCAAAAAGCTGTCTTTTTTCCAAAAAAAAAGCATCAATTAGCCTTGCTCCTGTCTCCCTATTTTAAATACGCTTTTTTCAAACAACGGGAAAAAACGAAGTGAGAGAGAGAAAGAGAAAAAACACAAACGGAAACTTTCACAGAGACACAAAACCAGGAAAAAAAGTGACGACAGAAAAAAAAGTTGGCTCTCTGCTGTCAAGTGTGTGCATATATATGTAAGTGTTAAGTGTGTTCATATATGCATTATAGGGTTGTTTGCGCACATTTACGAATTTTGATTTCAGGATGGAAAGACACAGACAATGTGCTCATTTACCATAACTTTTCACTCTTCTTCGGAATCCTCGAGGAAAGCCCGTTTATTTTTTTGGAGAGGGAACTTATGTCCACGAGAAAATTTATTCCCGTTTTATATCTATCCACGTTCTGTGTGACAGTTTTTTTTTGTAGAACAACTCCAGCCTGGCTCTTCTCCCTTCTGTTTCCAGTCAGTTGTCATTCGGGAGGCTTTAAGCCCATTTTCGCGCAGATAATTGGCAAGCAGTTCGTTCCCATGCACGCGCCAATACACCTAATCAAATTGGACGTTGCTGTGTGCGTTGCGTATTCACTCTTAATAAATTGATTACGGAGCTTCCAGCCTCCTCCAAGAAAGTAATACTAAACTCATTACCCGCGCTCACCTGCCTTTCCCATATTTTCTCATTCCTGCACACGAGTCGTCCTTCAAACTGGAAACAGAAGGAGTGCAGACAGCTTCAGTGGAAAACTTTCTTTTCAAAATAATGCCATATGCTGGAATTTTGGACGGAAGGGGAATGCTCCATTATTCCATTTTAACTCCGCTTCTCGATATTTACCTTTCCAGGGAAATCTGAGAAGAATACGGTAATTGAGGGAGAAATTTTTTTTCACTACAACGTGATCAAGACGGAATTGGGAGCACCTTGGGCTACTTTCACTCACGCCAAAAAAAAGAGAGGAAAATGGGTAAAGTGATGCACCGGAAATGGAGGAAGGGTAAAACCAACACTAGTAGTGGTCAAATAAATGGGGAAAACGTCTTGCCCACCACTATTATTGCAACTGGAGTATTATTGCTTGCAGTTCGTTTTCGCCAAGGAAGGATTGATAACTTATTGTGTCTCCTGCTGCTCCAATGGTACAGCTCTGATGGTGGCCAGTTTCCGTGCATGGAAGGAATGACAAGCTCTCATCGCCTCATTTTCTCCCTCTCTCCAACGTCTTCCGCTTTCTCGCACACTCAAAAAGTGAGTGAGTAGTACGGTCGGTCATGCTTTATTTACCGCAAGAGTGAGGGAAAAAAAGTCAACTAATGTGGGGCTACGGTTTGTGTAACATCGTCCGTCCATATTTTTTTTCTCGTAATAATATGAGCTTACTTACATATAAAATATCAAAGTGTCTTCTTATAAAAACGATTCCGCCGGACAAACGCATTTCCTTTTGACATGATTTCTCATCAGTATTCGTTAGTCTAGTGTGAGGTTATCAAAAAATATATTCATGAAAGTTTTCAGCACTGTGCACACTTACTCATGCTCACTGCTCCAAATACTTTTCTCTTCTCGTAAATGGAACTTTCAAAGAACAAGATTGATGGAGGAATTCCTTTGCAAAGAAAAAGTAAAAAAAAAACTTAAGTAAGAATATCTCAGACTTTAGTACTTTTCAGCATTCCCGACATAGAAATGAATAAGAAAGAAAGAGAGAGAGAGAGACGCAGCATTTTCGATAAAATAGTAAAAAAAGAATTTGTATAGAATGCAGAAACTTCTTGATTTTGTCTCGGTATTGACTACTATTTTTTTCCCAAAAAAAAAGTTTTATCTTTTTTTTCAATAAGTATTGAATACATGAAAACTTTTTTTCAACAGTCATGCCACTTTATAATAAAAAATGCTACTTTATAGGGCAATTGACACTTATCATCACTCCTCCGCTTAACAATAGCAACAGGTCGTGTTACACAAAAAAATGGAACATATTGGAGAGAGAAAAAATAAGAGAGGGACATGAAGCGGAAAAAGTACTACAGTCACAATTAGCATTTCGCTCCTGATCCTGCTGTTATGCTCCGGCTTCGTTAGCATTTTTTTGCTCTCTCTCTCTCTCTCTCTCTCTCTTTTATCAGTTTCACAGTCAATCTAATTTTAGTGTGTGAGTCTGTTTTTTGTGCGTTGCACGTACGATTCTCGTGGAAAAAAAGAAAACTCAGTTCCAGCCCTGCACACAACACACACGGAGAACTTTTAAATATCTGATAAAAAAATATTGTCGACTGTGATATGTCTTCTGGACAACTTCTATATTTTTTTTTACTTTTTGTATTTTCTCCATTTTTTCCCCTTCGTTCTTGAAAGGTTTCGCCGCAGCAAAAAAAAGACTGGGAGGAAGGTGCACAAGGTAGAGACGGAGTAGGTTATTAATATAAAATGAAGAAGGAAAGTGATCAAATTCGGGGAAATAGTGAATGCAAGTACACTGGACCACTTTTCTTCCGTATTTTTTTTATAAAAAAAATAAAGTAATGTGTGTTTGTACGTGTGTGTGTAGATATGAAACATATATTTTTCGTTTGAGCTTTTCTTGTACAAGGCTCGCCTCGTTTTTTAAAAGTAGTTCAGAGATGGAGAATTGAATGAAAAGTTTATTAGCGCATGTCTCAGATTTTTTTTTCTTGAGCTTGAGTTCTTCCCTGATTCACTTTTAAGCCAATTACGTTCTCGGCTCGCGTCGCGTATTTAGCACTTGTCAAAAGAAAACGGGTAAGGGATGTATGTAAATGTATAAAAATTTATGCATGTAATAATATTCGATCCAGTCACTAAAAAAATCTATACCTAGCGTTCACTTATCTAATTATCCTTTAAAAGATAACTCCAGTCAGTAAATTCTTGCATGAAAATGGCGGAGGTTGTAAAAAACATTTCTCACAAATATAGTTCGAAACAGAGTTCGCCCGAACACCTATTAAAATTACAAGCTTCCTTGATTCATTGTTCTCCGAAAAATGTGTCTTCCGTTCAAAAAAAATATTCCAGGAAGCCATTATTTGCCTTAAGCCATACCACCATTCTTTCCTTTTCTGCCTTTTTAGCAAAATAATTTCTTTCTGCCGATTTTCATGTCAGCCTCAAAATCAAAGAGCAAGGAAATATCCCGAGTAAGGCACACATACTGGTTAGATAATCTCATTTAGAAATCAGGGCGTTGACAAGCCTCTTCCCCGATGGCTTGCAAGAACATCACTTGTGACTATACAAAGGACGTCAAGAGAAATTGAATGAACGCTGGCACGTGATGATTGGCTTTGGTATATGGTGGACTGACGTAAATAAAAAAAATATTATATATGGTAATTACCATCTCAAACATTTTTCTAAAAATAGCCTCACAATCTATTCACCAATGCTGTCAATCTTTTCCCCAAAAAAAAGATGTACCTATATCCAAACTGGACTCTTCTTATCAAGCGGCCAAAGCATATATTTCTGTGAAAGTAGGTATTTTTTATATTTTTTTGAAAAGATAAATAAAACTAGATAAGGTTTCCTTTCATTGTTTCAAATTTCTTTTAAAAAATAATAAAACAATATACAACAATGTGTTAGTACTGAGATCAGTGAAGTATAATAATATTCTAATCTTTTCTAAGAGAAACATTCTCGTTGATCATCTCCATTATTTTTTTTTCTTCTCTCCCCGCAGGTATTGTTCTTTTAAGTGACGGATGACTGGAATATTATTTTTTTTAGAAAAAAAAGAAGCAAGAAAAAAAATAACGTACTTTGAGAGGTTCGGAGCTTAAAGTAATTGTTATTATTATGCATTCCACGATGTTCTACAAGGAACAAAAGAAGTTAACACTCTAGTTCTCATCGTCTCAGAGAATATCTTATTTTTTTTGCTCCGTTTTTTTTTAAAGTTTTGTCACGTCACGTCATGTTATGTCATGTTCCCAGTCAACTAAACTGACGTGGTGTGATGATGATGATGATGTGCTGTATAATAAATAACAAGAATAATTATATCGTTGTTATGTACCACCATCATCATAACCATCAGGGAAGATTAAGTTGAGATCTAAATATACTCTGTTATTTTTTTCGTGGTTTTTTGGCTTGACTATTTTTTTTAAAAAAAAGAGGAGCTTATTTTCATTTTTTGCTCCTAAAAAAATTTTTTTTGGAATAAAACGCCTCACTCAACTCTGAGTAAAGTAAAGCATCTGAGTAGGCTCGTATGTACGTGCTCGTATAAAAATTCAAATATATTTTTCTTAAGTAGCATGAATATCCCATCAGAACAGAGGAGCATTATTATTAGGTAAGCAAGCACGAAGAATGAAGCAGATGTGTCTGGAATTGCTTTAAGAGCTAATTTGAATAGAGGTCATTTATCCCCTCGAACAATGAAATCTGCACATGCCAATTTTTTATATTTATGTGAAGCCCCGTTTAATCCTATGTTTTTGCTGTTATGTCGAGACTCAATGACACTAAACACTAGTTCGATCTCTTTTTTTTACGTTTATGGCCTGCTTTTTTTAGTGCGCTGCAAGGAGGTAGGTGGGAGGTTGCGTTTGATTTAATTTCACCTCATTTTCGTCATTGCGCACACCGGGGAGATGTTTTGGAAAAGGGAGAATTGTTGAGCCAACATAGCCAGTGAAAAACAGAGACGTTAAAAAAATAGAATTTATTGGTTTGCTCAAGGACAGGAAAAAACGAGGAGAAATTTTTATCCTGTAAAAATACTCTCTCATGCAATTATCCCAGCAGTTTATTACCACTAATATTCCTTTTA
>JAHZNF010002118.1:0-16604 GCA_027744215.1 Troglopedetes dispersus
ATGCTTTAATGATAGGAATAGTTCTGGAGAGATGTTATCCCAAAAATAGGCATAATAGTCTGGGTCTCTTCGAGTATCCGTGTACAATTTGCTTACACGGAAAATTGCTGACAGTGTTGAATTCATTGTGATTTATATTTCACCTTTTCGGTGCTGAACCGCCATGTGTTTACCATGAAAATACATGTGAGTGATGCTATATGTACAAAGATTATGGAAGTTTCTTTTTTTTTGCTTTTTTGGATTATCTCATTTAATATTTTTTGTTGAGTTGCGCACAAACATGGATTCAAGTGGATTCTGCACTTCACAATTCAACAAGGCAGGTAGGTCTCTTTAGGCTCAACTCGATGTATATGCTTGTTGTTCATGCTCTCTCGACTCTCTCTCAAGAGAATTTATGATTACCATGAAATTTAAAAGTGTCACTTTTCTCATGTTCTGTGACACCCGTTTAAATTGGGCCATTTAGGAAAGAGACAACATGAAGAAATGTATTCACAACAAACTGCCTTTTAACTTTTTTTCCTGCAGGCTGCATCGGCTCATTACGCAACGTAATTGAGTGACTTACGGAACAGAAGAAAGAAGCTATGCTCAAGCAGCAAGGGAGAAAGGGAAGGCCAATTTGTTTGAATCTGTCTGACTAAACTATTTTTCCTCTTGTGTGAGCGCACAAGGTGCTGTGAAGGGAAGATGAAAGACACTGTTTGTTCTAAAAGTAGAACCAACTCCCCTTCCTGAATTTAAAATAAACCCAACAGAGTTAGGTGAAAAAACATTTTAGGTACAACTAAAGTGGAAAGATGCGGAACCTACGTATTAATGCAAATAAAATTCTTTGTAGTTCCGGTTCCAGAGACCTCGTTTGCACAGACAACGGACGACAGACAGACACAATCAGACGGACGTCATATATCATCGAATAAGTTCGATGCTAAAAATAATGGGGAAATTTGTTGCTTAATAAGCACAACCAAAATGTGCGTAAAATTTTTGACTTACATATATATGCGTCATATGCCTTGATTAGCTGAGCTACATAGTTTTTAATTTCACAATTTTCATAGTAGAAGAAGAAATATATATCACATCGCCACATTAAATTTAGTAAGTCATATTTTATTTGCATAAAAATACAATCACTAGAAGAATTGTGCAATGAAAATATATGCTTGGCCATTCATAATTTCTAAAAGATTCAAACTTCAGAAAATAAGTAATGAAAGCATTCACCAGTTGACTCATCATGTAGTAGCATAACGTGGCCATCACAGATATCATTGTCTCTTGAGTAATCAGTCGTTGTTAGTGAGAACTGAAAGAAAATCAGTTAACAAGCAAGATAGTCACCCACTCATTCCAGCCACCCACCAATAACAACTTCTTCGAAGAGAACCCTCGTGAAATTCATGTTACTTAAAATCGCATCTTTTTGGAAATTCCTGAATTGAGGATATTACAAGAATTTTCCATTGACAAAGGAATGTCCCCCGTCTTTGTTCAAAGAGACTACTTATATGCATAATTACAAAGTCTTATTTTTCCAGCATTTTTTTTCTGAGTTTTAATGTGGTCGTCATGCCTGAAAGAAAATGAAGACAACATTACACCACCACGGTCCTTTTTGTCGTTAGTTAGTCGTTTGCTGCAGATGGCCAGGAGGACAAATTGTTTATGAGAAATGTGGTAACGAGTTTCAGTTTCAGTGAAGCAGTTACTCCACCGTCTTTTCTCCTTCATCAACATCAATTTACATATCTGCAACAGACACATTGTAGCAATGATCTTTCGGGATGTCCGGAATAGGTCTTCGTATTTTTTTGGCCGGTAAAGTGAGATTTTAAACCGGCTTCATCATCCGCAGAGGTTTTTTCACTTAAAATTGTGCCTACTCCAGAGATCATCATTCATGTTGCGCACTCATCTCCTCCGTCACAACGGAATGCCACACACAAACACACACACACACACTCCAACTCAGTCAGGGAAAAAAGATGACCGCACAATTGCCAAAAAAGCATTTCCTTATCACTTTCCTGAAGGAGGAGGAAAAATTTTGAGAAAAGAATGCAATTAAAAGCTTAATGAACATGATGCTATGCCCTTTTTCTCAAGTTGTGCTGTTTTGCACCTTTTACGTGACTTTAGAAAAAAAAATCGTGCGCGCATTTGTGAATTTACATATAATGGGAATCTAAGTCTTTTCCTGTAATTAAGACGAAAAAAAGAGCAGCAATCTGGATGTTTTATTCTTTCAATCGCTTATTTTTTCCATTGTTCCTTTCTTATTACTTAACTCCCACTTTGCATAGCGTATATGAAGACATTATTACGTCATAGTGGCAATTAAATTATATTTTACTCGGATTCTACACCACAAACCCATAAGAAAAAATTCTGTACTAGTTTAACCATCTACCACCAACGATCAGAAATGAATTAGAAATCACCTTTATTATAAGAAATCTAAGTCAGGTTTCTTACTTTCGGTAGGATTCAATGACTGAATTCAAAGCGTCGAACTTGAACTTCTGGTTATTGTTTAAACTCACAGAAGTCAAGACCAAATTTTGATAGACTTTGCTTAGAGCTGTTTATTTCTGATTATGTATTCAAGGTCATTTTTTATTTCTTTAATTCCGGTCATATTCCATTTTTCAAGAGCTAAATAATTTTGTGCGATTCATTCTCCCAACAGCAGCAATATAAATAAATGTGAATTATGTGCACATCTAGGAAGGTGGTTAGCTTAATAAGGGATAATTTCTTTATCATAGATTGCTTGTGCAACCTCATTCAGTTGATTGAAAAACCACAAAAAGCCTTAGTAATATTCCTTATTATTAGCCACAATCGAAAATTTCCTGCTTAAGCAAACAAGAGCCCAATTCAAATTTTTATTTACGTACTTCTTGCTCCCCATACTTTTATATCAAAGAGAATTCATCTATCATTCACAATTTTATTTTGGACGCATTTGTTTGCACTTGTATGTATCTCCTGTGATCGGACAAAAATAAGCAAACGCAACCATCTGGAAAAGGTAGCACAGAACATTACGTAATGTTATTGATCCCAACCGTACAAAAAAGTTCAATTTAAACTTTAAAGCTCCAGCAAAAAAAGAGGTCTCATTTAATGCAAGAAAAGATAATAAAAATGAATGCAAGACTTGTCCAAACAAAATAAAATAAATATAAGAATAACAATGGCGCGAGGAAATGATCGAAATTCCCTGAAGCGGAAAGGTGAAAACTTTTTACAACTCACCACCCCACACAAATATCCAACCAAAACGTTCCATTAAATTTCATCTAGCTTTCTTTCTTCTTCTTCTTTTCGTATCTCTTCATTGTTCATCATTGAATCTTCCGTGAAGCAATAAAAGGTGAATTTCTGAAACTGTTAGGTAATAATAATGACATGTAATGGGAAAAAAAACTTTCCAATGCCACAATATACAGTACGGGCATACCAACATGTCAGGTGAGGAACAGAGTTGAGCGGGGTCCCATAAACCACCACAGGAAAGCCACACCGAAGTTCAATAAATAACTTCATATTTACAGAAGGATCCCCAACCTCGTGTGTCCAGAATATTTGTTAGAACAGATATATTAAATAAATTGTTCCATACAATAGAATTTCTCGCAGCATCCCTTTCTTTCACAAATATTCTCATGAATTCACCAAAGGGTCGTCTTCCCATTGTGCAATCCAATCTCTGAATGTTTATTTATTTACTTAGAGCTACGCAAGATTTTTACCTCTGCAAAATTGAAGTTGGTGAATTAGACAAATCTTACATCTTCAAAACCAACCACCAAGTCAGTACTAGGACGAATCCGCCACTAAGTTTTGACTCTTCTCTGATGTAGAAAATGAAAACCACGTTAAATAGCACAATTGAACGAGCGAGAAGACAGGGTGCGCAATTACGTACAATAATAATGTACGAAGGTAAGCAAATTGGATGGAAATCCGAGTCAACACATTAATATTCTAAGTGACCGTATTAGTCCATTAATATTACACACATTCGTAACATGCTCAATGTTTGGTGAGGAAGCTGAAGAAAGAGATGATATAAAGAAGCAGCGAATTGTGTTCCGGAGATAAATGTTCATAAAAAGGAGAATAATGATAATAAAGCAACCTCACACAAAAGGGTTGGATGGATGATGATGAAGGTGGAAGTGAGCAACTTAGTCATTTGCTTCTTTCCTCTCCTTCTTCACGGAGAAGAAAGAAAAGAAGAACGAGATAAGGTGAGGTAACCTAATGACCACCTGTGTGGTTTTGAATAATAAATTAGACAAAAAGAGATTTCACGCAGTTGATGGAATGTGTTGGTTACCAGAACGCACGACTCTTTAGTATACTTGGCCTATCTATCTTATCCGTAAATAGTGAACCTACCCCTTTTCCATTCTCTGTGAGAGGAAAAAAGTAAAAATTGTGAATAATCTGACGAATAGAGACAAATCTAATCTGGAAAATGGAATACCAGAATTTATGGTGTTTATCCATTGAAAGTAAGAAGGCATGTCGGAAAAAAATTGCGGAATGTAGCAATTTAAATACATTTAGCTGCATATTTTTCTTACTTGACTGGAGAGCATCAGCTAAGCAGATTTCTGCATAGCTTTCATATTACGATCCTTTATTTATTGTAAAAATTACAATGAGCCAACAAGACACGAAAAGGCTGGTTCAAAGGTCACCTTCAAACAATCCTCCGACAATTACTCAGGCTCAGTTTGGGATTTTCATTCACTTGTCCAATTACTCGCAATGCGAATAGAATGTCTGGTGGTGGTGGTGTGTGACCAAATGCTCCTCTGGGTGGTGGATGAGGTGTCCTAAGGCACCCATTGTTTGTCTTCCAATACTTTTTGCCACCAGCGTCCATAATTCCCACGCACGCAACCAAAAAATATATTTTGTTCAAAAATTTTCAGACAACCATATTTCTCCGGCTAAATATTCTGGTGGTGTGCTAAATAAAATTAGATTCCCATTTACCAGAAAATACAATTATGCACACATTCATGATGACCACAGAAGACAAGCCATAAGTCAATACGATTCTCATCAGTAGTGTAAAAGTGAAAACACTTTGCAGCAGGACAGATTAGCTAAAGCACTTTTTATGGGAATGACATTACACGGACGCGCGACTGGTTTCCGTAAAGCTTGTCCACAGATACGACAAAAAATATCTCAAGCTTGTCCACAGATACGACAAAAAAATATCTCGAACCATTAAAATCACTTCGACATTGTGTCTACCCAAAAGATCCTCTGTATAACAATGGGAATATCCGTAAATTGTGAAAAATCTGCCAAAATAAGTGACCCAAGTAGTAATCCCAGCAAAAAAAATGTACGCACCTTTACCCATTTTTTGCCTCTCTCCGACGAAAACAAAGAAACACATTAATTTTTCTTGGCTGAAATGAAAAATCATGTCACACAGTTTGCTAACATTGTGACGGCTCCTTTTCTTCAGTGATATATGGGCATTAGACCGTGTAATGCGCGTACGTTCATTTTTCCTGTCCTTCCATTCCATCTTCTCAGTGGCTCAATGTCCTCTTTTTCCTCTGACTTTTATAAACTATTAAGCGACAAGGATACACACTTTACATATTATAGAATCCTTATGTATCGCTCTTTTCCCCATTCATGTTATAGAAAATGAACCTTCATTTACGCTCAAAACTTCTCCTCATCAGCACGGATTACGTATCTCAAAATTGTTCATAAAAGTGCCACTAATGTGCTTCCACACATGCACACATGGGTATCAATAAAGAGGAACTACAGTCACACTTTTACCACACACACTACCAAAATATATATTGTATTTTGTAATCAAATGTATAAGCTTTAATGGTACAATAATAGAAGCAACAATCCTACATATCTTCTCCATTATCCCTAAACGTTTCCCGTGTACTCTGGGGACATTACATGAGCATAAAAATGAACTGCTGCATTTTTTTCTCTGAAACTTTAATGGTACAATAATAGAAGCAACAATCCTACATATCTTCTCCATTATCCCTAAACGTTTCCCGTGTACTCTGGGGACATTACATGAGCATAAAAATGAACTGCTGCAGTTTTTTCTCTGAACTTCTACATAATTACATAATACATATAAAAAACTAGAAAAGCTATATTGTCATTCAATATATGAAACTGTCCCTTTGGTCCATAGGCCACCACCAAAGTGTAAAAAAGGGATCCTCTTTTATCATTTTATTATTATTGCTTTACAATGCTCCCTTAACTTCATGTTTTTTTGGGCACAAGATTCCCATTTGAATGCTTATGTAAGATGCTCCTCTCCCCCGTGTGTATTACATCACAACAAAGAAAAAACAACAATGGAGGTGACACTAAAATCTCCAATGAAAAGAGAAGACTGCTGCTGTTGCCGGTGGTGGTGGTGTGTGGTGGCTGTGGCTGTGCGGAGGTGTGTAATCCTTGTGTGGAGCATTATATTTTGCTTATGTAAGAAACTTTCGTGGTGTGTGTGCAGGGTACTTGTGCCTTTTGATTGTTGTACAACATTTATAAAGTTAAACCATAAAAGCATCCGCCACCTACAATTTTTGGAGCACTACTACCACCAGCCAAGAGTTATCCATTCAAGGATACCAACAACTGAGAACCACCAGCATAGACCCTTGACTAGAATAAAGTAAAAATTGGGATGGCGGAGGAGGGCTTGATAGCATGAGCTGTTTACTTATACAGTAGACTTGATGTCGTCCTTTTTATTGTTGTTTCATCTCACAAAAAAAGATAATTGGGATGGCGGAGGAGGGCTTGATAGCATGAGCTGTTTACTTATACAGTAGACTTGATGTCGTCCTTTTTATTGTTGTTTCATCTCACAAAAAAAAGATAATGAATGATGTGACTAAGGTCGGAAGCCAGAGTTTTCTGGGGCTTTTGTAACACAACGAGAGTTTGTTGCGAGCCATAATGTGGTTAACTGTAAGAAGGTTTTAATTCAAATTTTATTTTGTTGAGAAAAAAAAGTCGTAGTCAAACGAGTTGCCTACGCATTCCTCCTCCATTATAATTCCAAGTGAATGGATTCACTAACCTATTCAACTTTTAAAGGCTCATCTGTAATGTTATACCTTGTGTGTGTAATGATACTTTTCTGTGTTCAGGAAAGGATGACACTTTGGTGGATGGATACTTTAGAAATTGTGGAACTCTGCTATTCTGTGTTGTGGGAGACCTCCGAAAAAATATATGTATCATCTTTTAAACGTTTAATGGCCCACATCTGCTCCTCACTGGGCTTTTCTTTGGTGATGGCCTTTTGACCGCCACTACTTCTCACTGGACGGAATTCTGTTGAGTCATTGTTCATGATTTTATTGCCGCTGACATTACAACCACACATGGTTCACTGGAGCGAGCGCGGTTGTACAGAGGATAACTGGAAATATTATTTTTTTTCCTTTTTGGAGAAAATTCTGAAATTTTTGTCACCAAAACGAACGGGAGAATATATTACGCTTCTGTGAACGATCATAAAATTGGTTGTAAAATTGGTTGTAAAAAACTTTGTAGCAAGAAAGGCGACCAAGATAAGCCTAGTTAAAAAAATATTCACACTATTGCATTCGGCTTTGCGGAACACTGAAGTGAAAGATAATCACGATTATCCCTTTACACTCAGGTAAATCTATAGATCACACATGAGAATCCGTCTTCGGTGACGAACTGTTCAATCTCATATCCATCCAGCTTTACATATGGGTGAGCATTTCTCACCTTCATCTTACCTAATTTTTTACAAGTTTCAATGAAAAAAGAGAATCAGGTATTATTTTGCGCTTTTCATTGTCAGCGACCGTGTGCGTATTAAAGGTGGATGCGTACCTTGGTAAATTATGTTGGATCAACAAAATCCCTTTCTTTTCAAAGTTTCATTCAAGTTCATCGTATTTTTTACATACTGAATATCACGTAGTATTTCAAGAAGCGCTCATGAATTTTAAGGATGTCAGTCAAAGAGAAAGCTTATTTATTGTGTCCATAAAGAACAAATATATTTTCAGGTAGCGTATGTTATATTAAAGGTACGGATGGGGGCGGCCTCGTCAGTTCGGATTTTATTTCCTGCGAAATGAATGTAAAGGAAAAGAATACATGTATTACAAGAAAATTCAATTTTTATGTGCTCCCAACTAAAAAATATTGATAACAATAACGGTCGGCTTTTTTGTTGGCCCTTACATGAATTTTAAGGATGTCAGTCAAAGAGAAAGCTTATTTATTGTGTCCATAAAGAACAAATACATTTTCAGGTAGCGTATGTTATATTAAAGGTACGGATGGGGGCGGCCTCGTTAGTTCGGATTTTATTTCCTGCGAAATGAATATAAAGGAAAAGAATATATGTATTACAAGAAAATTCAATTTTTATGTGCTCCCAACTAAAAAATATTGATAACAATAACGGTCGGCTTTTTTGTTGGCCCTTTCGAGAATATATATATATATTTTAAAAGAAGGAATGATTTGCTATTGACTACTCCACCACATCACACGTCGATATTTTTTTTGTTTCGCTCAGTCATTTAAAATGAATGAATCATCAGTGAAAAAAATGTGGAAAGCGTTGTGTGTGTTTGAATGCCTTCCAGGATGGAATAAATAAGGTGTCGGCTACCTGCTGTTGCTTCATTATTGTTATGATTATTTCTTCTTTTTTCTTTTGTTATTTTTTTGGTACATGTTTATGTGTGCGAAGTAATGTTTGAGAATAAAGCACGAAAAAATTGAAGATGAAGGTGAAATCATGAGAGGATGCTTTCTGGATATCCGTGTCCACAAATTTAATGAATTGTGTTGGTCATGGTTAATTGAGCCGGAGATTGAGTTACATGCATGTTACGCGGTACGGTTCACGAGTGAAGTTATGAACAAAAACATGACAAATTATGGTGAAATTGAAAGGCGGTAATGGATATTGTGTGTTTGGATGTAAAAAGGAAAGGTAGATTGTTACAAGTGCAATAATGGATTGAGAGATATATTGCTTTCTATTGTTTTTCATGATGAGGTAATGCCAGTGTGGTCACACAATGATTTGGAGATTATCGTTGAATTTTTGTTGAGTGTGCAAGAAAATAATGCTCAAGTTTCAACAGCTTGTAAATTCACAAAAATAAATTGGAAACAATATTTCTTTGTTTATTAGGGAAAATTAACTAGAGTAATATTTTCTTCACGATTGATGAGCACTTTGAAAGATCGTATTGAACTGCGAGAATTCAAACGGAACTTGCTTTTTTGACGTTCCTTACTTTGTGAAGCTTATAGGGTTAACAATTACCAGCGCACACATGTTCACACAAAAAAGTCCGAAACCTGTAGGTTAGAATAGGTGGACACAATTCACATCGTGTGGTTAGTTAAGAGAGACTCAATTTACTGGACTTCTTGGTTTTGTTTGAGCATTGACTTACAGCCACGGTAATTTGTTTTCAGGGGCGGGACACTGAACTGAACTCCCTTTGATTCCGACAAGCCATTATTAGGTGAACGGACACCACATTTTTGTCATTATATATATATATTACATGTTTAACTCACTTCATCTATCATACTTCTCCCAAAATAGGTTGAACTGAAAGTATTGGCTCGACAGAAGCATTATTGAAGCTAGATGTCATCTAGTAATTATTTAAGTCGAAGAAAGGAGCAATACTTGATTGATAGAAAGTTATCGCACGACCTGGGATGTCTAAGCGAAATAATAATTTACTGAAATACCTACCTATTTCATCATCTCAATCATTTTGAAGTGTGAGTGACGATGAAGGTATGCATTATTTGTAACATTTTGAAAATCTCAAACTTAAAACAAGAGAGTTTGAAATGAGACATTTGAAAATCCTCGAGTTTTAAAATAATTTTACTGCAAGACCACCTTGAAATTATAAACTCGTAAAATACCATACTCTTGATGTGGAGCATTTGTCAAGGTGCTAATGACCATTACCAATACATTTAACTTTTTGTAGAAAAACGGTTTTCCATGAATCAAACTCGAGGATTGGTCTTTTCTGGGAGATATGAGTGCGGTGGAATCCTCAAAGAATTATTAATATCATGTGATTATTACCTTCTATTGTGGTAGAAGATGCTTCTAGAAATTTCTCTGAACCTGTCATGCATAAAAAGTAAAGTTCTTCCAACCAGAAAAGGATATATTGTACTTGGCGAGTACAATACTACTAGAAAAACTCTTTTTGTGGTCAAAATGGGTGGGCTAAAAAGTTAATGTGACAACAAGGGATTTAAATAAAGTCCCATTCACACAAACCACCATCGAAGCCACAAACAGTTAAAACTTTTTATTCGTAGATGACGATAATCCACATATTCACACACCATTCTTCCCAATTGTGGTAGCATCCTCAAAGCCCAAAGCATCGTGGGAACGGGGAAGAGACAACAAGCCTAAAAATGTCAGAGATAAGTAAACTACTACCTCTTTCAACAATAGTACCTATTCTTGTAGCTTATGGTATTTGACGAAAAAGTCAGATATTTTTTGTTCAAGTGGTTTACTGCCTGATACTTTAAGCTGCGAACTTGCGAACACCCTGACCACAACAAAAAAGACACCCACGTCAGATGAGATGTGCACACACTTCAATTTTTTGCTTTTCATATAAATTCTCAAATAATTTTCCAAACTGTCACAAAAAATAATTTTTTGGATTGTCCATAACCAAATAAGACCAATTTTCCAGTAAAAGAACTAGAAATGATATTTTTTGGTTCCCAAGATGCTCTTTGCAAATGATTACCATAAAAAGCATTGTTCACCAGCCAAGCGCGTTATTATTTTTTAACAAATGAAATAAAGAATAATGAAAAGCTGAGAGACAGATAAAATAAAGAAAATGATGCACTTTCCATCATCGGTTCTTACAGCGAAATCATTCTCATCATGGAACACCAACAAAGAGAGCTGGAATGTCTGAAAAAAGCGTATTTTCAAGGGAGGGTCTTCTTCTTGTTGACATTGGTTGGTTAGACATCCCTGAATATCTCTGCAGGGGTCTTGTAGTGTCAATAATAATGATGGTGGGAATCTTATTGTCATCATCATCATTCAGAATATAAAGAAAGAAGCCAGGATGATACCTACCATCATCTTTTTTTACTCTCCTTTGGAATGGAGCAGAGAGCTCCCGGTTGTGCACTAAGCGTAAATAAATACATATTATTATTATCATTATTACACTTCCATTCTCAAATTCTGTACTCACTTTACAAAAAATTCTAAAGCTGTCATCTTTTTCTTTCCTTTGGACTTGGTTGACTGACTCGTGAATGTGTTCAAAATAGTATTTTCACACACACACAACACACACATCGAGAGGCATCTTATGTTTTGCTTTTGGATGACTTGAAAAGTATAGTCATGGAGGTGCAGAGGAGCACATGCCACTTCGCTGTAGACTTCTATTATTCCACCACAAAAAATTTCAAACAAAAGTAGGTACATTAAACACACGCAGGAAATAACAACAGTAGTGTATCCATCTTTTGCATGGAATTGTCTTTTTTTGTCTCGAAAGGAAATAAGATCACCAAGAAGCGCAGAGGAAGCCATGGCAGGGCTTCTCAAATGTTGAAAACACTCATCATTACAGTTTACAAATGCACAATAGGTTGAAATCAGTAGGAGATATATTTGGACTTTGGACACACATGTACATAAAAATATCTTGCCACTTGTAAGTGGTAAAAGCTTTGTTGTCTGTTGAATAAAAAAAAGTCACAGCTTGTGAAAATAAATCCCTCGTTGAGCTAATGAATGAGAGTGAAATGAGAGTTTTTCAGGAGAAAAAACGAATTCAGTAAAAAAAACGGGAGTAGTATTTAGGAAAATGGATGAATGTGAGGCATGCCAGCCACCCCATAAAATTGTTTGTGGTATTATTTTGTGACAAAAAAGAGAAAAGTTTCCCCCAGAAATATTTTTTGGAAGGTTTGCAGGGAGAAGAATGAAAAAAGATTCACATCCTCTCCACGGAAGTCAATGAGAGAAATAGATAAAATGTCGTTATCTTGTTTTTGAAATGAATGAGGAATGACTTTGTGTACATAGTACTTTCGTAGTAAAAAATACCCGAGTGCATTGATGTGATTTTCTAAGCGGACAGTAGATGCTAATGAATAAGTGGAAGCGAGGTTCCTTAAATGTATTTATTTACTGTGGATTTAAGAAATTAATGTTGAATTTTTCTTACATTTCTCAGCGTCGCTTTAAAAAATTATTTAAAAAACGAGTAGGTTAATAAACTTCATATGAAGTTTATGGATGGCCTTTCCAAAAGTTGGAATTTCCAATTCATTCAAAACAGCCAATACATACACCAAATCAGCATCGCCAAAGAAAAGTAGCAACTTCGAACTCTATCAATGTGCCAAAATTAAAAATATCCAACCAGCTGCAGTTCCTCTACTAAACTAAACCCAACCAACTAAAACAGTTATGGCTTGAAATAAAACAAATTTTTAAATCTTCAGCTGGTCAAGATAAAAAAATACGAATAAATACACAATATGCATTGAGCACACAAAGTGCTTATGATTATCAAAAAGTCATGAAATTTTCTCCTCCAGTGAGTAAAATCCATTTGCCTCCTGCACAATATTTCTCATTCATCATTTCATTATTGGTTTTTCGGGTTAGTCACACAAAAAATATTTGCATCAGGAGGGGTTTTGGTTGAGGGTGTAACAAGGAGTAATCCCATACTTTTGTTATTCAGCCCTTGAAACTCTTGTATTCAGCTCATATTTTGAAACAAACACTGAATCATTTTCGATCGGTATTATCTCGTGAATAAGTGAAAGAAACCACTTATTCATTATTATTAGCTTATTTCATCCTGCCAATTGTCATATTTTTTTGTGCGCGTGCACCCCAATTTTGTTCCCTGTTTTCCTGTACGCATCTGTCCAGTGATAGTATTATGCTTTTTCGGCCACAGACATAATTGATTTTCTTGTATGGGTTCAGGTTTTTTTTTTGTTTGGTGGGTAGGTGGAACTTCGTTGCCTTGTCCGGTATTAGATAACCAGCTTTTGTTCTCATAAATCTGACCAACAAATTTTTTCCCTCGAGTTTTAAGTCGCTTTATAATCATGCCGGCCATTAGTCCATTAAGCTTTTATTTGTAGACGACCTAATTGCGGGCGTTTGCAATTTTTGCACAAAAGGAACAAAAAAAGGGACAGATGGTGGTCAGTTTTTTTTTTGTTGCTTCTTTTTTGTCTTCAATTTTTTGAATGAGGCTGATGTGCTCATTATGACTGTAGTGTGCGTTTGAGCCTAGCCGGTATAAAAATTTTATGAAAGGGTGCGGCGCAACATTAAAGCACCGTGTAACAAGAGCTTTTTGTGAGCCAAAAAAAATTCAGCAGAGAAAATGACATTTGCACGGTGGAATTCCATTTAATATAGCCAATAAAATGAGCTATCTTGCAGTTCATTTTAGTACCTTTTTCAATTGAAAATTCTCACTTGGGTATGTAGCAATACCTGTGAGGACGAACTTCTGCTGTGCGCAGGCAATTTATGTACGCCGTTAATCGGCAAGTGGTGGCCGCAAAAGGCCAATGTTTTACATAATATCATCATCATATCAGCGCAGAGTGGTCATTGAAGTTTTAGTGCGATCGCATGTTGTTCCTGGAATGCTTTTTAATTTAAAAAATCCACGAGTGATGATGAACTCCTCTTCTGCACAGAACATGATATTCTTGTTGACAGGAAAAACCATTGCCACTTATTTCGGCGTTAACTTTTATTCACCTCTTCGTCCGTGTATGCAAATCAGGATGTGTGCGTTATTTTGATAAAAACACATTTTTTGTCGGTTTGTGTATTAAAGTTTGTTCCTAGAGTCGATTTTAAACTTCTTTGTATATATAATTTTTTTTAAAGTGAAATGTTCTTCTCTTCAGAATTTCTTTAAAGGAAGAATGTGCGAATCGCATGCAAATTCCATTCAGGCCATAAATCGTGTGAAGTCCTACTGTTTCACAACCAATAAACTATCCAATTTTATGAGGGGAAGGAGATTGTGAAATTCGTGATAATTTTTTGTTTTGCTTTTTTTTCACAATAAACTAAAGAAATAGGTTTGAGCAAACTCTACAGAAATGTGCTGGCTTTAGTGTAAACTTTGCTTTAAATATGAAAGCATCGCTTTACGTACATATTATGAAGACGGGTTGACTTTGGAGATGTGTTAAGTTGACTTGTACCACACAGTTATTTAATAAAAAAAATTAAATGAGATAACCTGAGAAATATGAATTTAACACTTCTAGAAACTTTCCAAACAATTTTTTCCTGCTAAATGCTTGGATATGGAAGATGATAATTCGTGTCCTCATCAAATCACTTCAACCCAACATAGAAACTGCATGCAGAAACGAGAGTTTTTTAGAGAGTTTTTTAAAAGAGAGTTTTTTATTTTCGAAACATCATATATATCATAATATCGTACAAAATATCGTATCTGTGTTACCTACTTTTTATCTTATCAAATAACCAGCATTATTTTCTTTACAATAGTTTCAGTAACTCAGGAGTTGTCATACTTTAGAATAAAAGATGCATAGCAAGGCCAGGCGCTTTTTATCTACGCGTCTAGTAACATTTAACCTTATTGTTTAATCACTATGATCGTTTTCCCCCTCTTTTTCTCGCTTGCGTGGTGGAATCAATGAGATCGCATGACAAGCCTCCCAACGTGCATTTGATTGAACTTTGAGGAACACGTCTCTCTCAATATATTAACGGGGATCAGGTTACACCGTCTTATTTTTTCCAGAATGCTTCTTCTCTCGTATGCTCGTTTGCTCTGCACGAAACACGAAAAAAATACTGACACAATAACTAGGTATACCTTAGCACATATGAGCATTATAGATAAAAGTAGTATTTAGTGCTCATGTTCTTCTCCGATCATATCTAGTATTTAACCGTTCGTTCCAATCAACCAGGAAAAAAAAGAAGCTGCATGCAGATAAGTCGGATAATTTTTTGTCTTCTTTAATTTCTTCAAGATGATCCTTTCTTTCAAGAAGAATTAGAGAAAAAAGGTTCTTTTGAAAGGAGCGCTCGCCAACTAACGAAGCAACTCCAAACAAAAGCACAAATTCCTTTTCCTTAATTTTTCAATCATGCAATTCACCAGCTTACGTCGATCCCATGTGCCCATCTGCTGGAGTCGGTGTGTTTTGAATAAATTTGATGGCTCGCTGGAGAAGAAAAAACTGTTTAATCGGTCAGTCATGACTATTCATGTGTGAGGCAAAGAGTGTGAAATAAAAAATCTGCTCCAAAGACATAAGCAAGGGAGGTTCACCAGTTGCGTTTGATGCCCTTGTTAATTATATTTTTGTAAGAAAAAAAACTGCGCATGATCTTATTAAATTATTGGAGCAGATGGGGAAAATTATTCGATCAACTTTGATTATTATTGTTGAGCCACTCTCGACAATTTGATTAGATTTGCGTGCGAACATTGGAAAACCTGTGATTTTCACACAAAACCAAGAAGCCTCCTAGCTTCCCATCCCGATACATGTTTTTATTCGATGGAGTCATTTAGAAATGAGCGTGGAGCTGGAAGAATTGAGAGAAGTACAAGTTTGCTCCTCGGAGCGGCCACAAATATAAAAGTCATGGTCAGTCGTCGTAAAAACAAACAATATTGTTTTCTCCATGCACATCCAAGAAAAATCCACTATATATTTTTCACTATGTGCACATCTCTCTTTATATTTTTCCTGACCTGATGTGTAAATTACTCACTCACACACGGGGACGCACTGCTGCGTGAGCCATGATCAATTTTTAATTTTTGTTAGAACCACAGAAACCGAATTTTTTTTCCATGTTCTGGCTTCAGCTCTGCCATCATCCTAAAAACTTTCCTTGCTACGATGCTTCCTTCATTTCCCCTTCTGCAGCAAAAACATACACAAAATGCATGCATGTTTGGTTGGAAAATCGAAAGGGAGCCGGTGACCAACTGATTTTGTTTCATTTGCACAGAAGCTTGTGAAGTAGCCGGTGCACGCATATAATTTCTCCACTTTTGACTTCTTTATGCGGTACCATTTCCACTTGATTTTTGTTGTATCAAGTGCGTACATATCTGTTACTCTTTTATTGAACAATCATGTTTGATGATGATGATGTAAGAAATGGGAAGTAAAATAAAATAACTTGATTAGTTTCTTCTCTGTGTGTTTTTATGTGTGTGAGCGGCAGAGGTGGTGCGGTGGTCAAATAAAAGCATGAAAGCTTATATTTATTTTTAGTTAGTGTCAGCTGCCAAGTGTCAGTTCACGAACGGACTGACCGGTAGCATGCTAGCATACTGGGAATCCAATGAGTATCTTTTTTTTGGTGGCGTGCACAACTAAATGAAGTAGAATGCATGTGGTAACACAATAAATTTTCGAATGCCTCTGCTCAACGAGATAACCACGTTATTCAATATAGTTTCATAATAAAA
>JAHZNF010002119.1:0-11840 GCA_027744215.1 Troglopedetes dispersus
AAGGCATGTCTTGTTGAAACCTTTCTTGCATGATTTAGCAGGATAAAAACCGCTCATTATGCTTCCCATCTTCTTTGTTGTGTGCATAAATAGGTTTTCGGATAATAATGATGCTGCTCCTCCAAAATGATCCTCCATATTGAGCGAAAGCATCCGGTGTTTGGGAGAAGGCAAGGTATTCTTTTAAACTAAAAATATATCAAGTTGAGCAGGAAGAAGGCACGCAGGGATTTTTCCATGAACACTGTTTTCGACACGAATGATGGAAAGTAGCACTTTCTTCCAACTTTCAAAAGAAAGAATCTTGAGAGGGCGGAAATGTGTCAAGGATATGAGTTGACAAGTTGAAAGGCTAAGAGTGGAGATTGATACAAACACTTTGGCTTATTCTTTTTATTCCAACCGATAACCGTCCTTGATTCTTTTTTTCTTGGGAATGGAGTCAATTTATTATTATTTTTTGGAGTTGACAAAACAACAATATTTTTTCTGGAAATGTACAAGCGAAACGATTATTCTGAACTCAGCAAGAAAATCACTTTTTTCTACGAACTTGCATGTGCTCAATTTTGGAAATTGTTTTCTAGAGAAAATAATAAAATGAAAATGAGCAATGCTTCCTTTCACAGAATATCTTTTTGGAAAAAATACATAACGTCAACTTTTCTTTTTTTCTCTTATATTCTTTTGCCACGTTGACAAAAAAAATTTGAAAGTTCTCCATAATATTTTTTAGCCACGATAAGAGCTTCTTCAGAAACAAAAAAAGGAATGGGGAGGAGGAGGCGGAGGAGGAATAGAAAGAGGGAAAAGTTAATGTATGTCAAGCAAGAAAACGCGCCACGTATCAAGTCAAAGTTTTGCTCCCGTAAATCAAATCACTGCAGAGCCATATATATACTATGTACGTATATATGTATATATATATTTTGGCTAGCTCCTTTTTTGTTGCACAACAGGAGAAAAAGTATATAGTCTCATCATATATACTGGAAGTGTCTTATCTGCAACCTGGAGCAGATATTTGCACACATAGCATTTAATAATAAATCTTATGTCTACAAAAAGGAGACTAGTGAAAAAAGCACATTTTTGTTGGGGAAAAAGTGGAACAGGTTCCTTTTTTTCATATTCCTTGAAGCTTGATAAAGTGAATAATGTTAAAGGTCAAACATCAACAGAAATTCAATTCATATTTTCTCTTCTTTAAATGTTCCCCACTTGTCTCACAATTTTTACTTCTATTCAAGAAAAAAAAGCTTTCATCAGTCGGGCTCTTCAGAGATTTGAAATCTGGAAGTGAAACAGTGAAGGATCAAGCATGTAGGTACATAGTTTTGGTGCACTCTTGAACACCTCTTGTGTGAGCGAGCTGAGAAGAGATGTATCATAAACAGACGAAAAATAATCTCACTTGAGAAAGTAAAGTGTATGAGTCACGGGTTGTTTCATGCGCTCCGTTTTTTTCTTTGCTCCATTAAAATATACAGCATGCCGACCATCTAACCAGGCCCACACATAAAAAAGAAAGTAAAAAGGAATACTCCAATACTTTGTCGGTTTTTTGCACAGACAAGTTGTACATACGTGTCCATATATCTGTGTCTATATGTGCATGAGTGTGCCATATTGGGAGCGTGTACCGCTCGTTGGGTTTCCAGTTGGGAAGGATTACATCCGATTGGGGGTATCAATTTGCACGATTGAGAAGACAAGACACATGCTGCCTACGCAAGAACCAAAAGAAAAATACTTGCTACTTTGTTTTCTTTTTTTGTTCTATCACCACCGCCACCACGAGAAAGGATAAGCCTTGTGCAGCTCAGTTGTTGGCATGTTACCTCCTTTTCTTCTGGCGTAATCAAGTATTCACCGAAAAAAAACATGAGAATGATATAGCAGTACCTCCAAAAAATAAGAATATATGGAGTGTGGACAAAATATTGGATCGTGTATGAAATTGCACTGTGTACAATATTTTTTTTCAGGATGATGCATTCCAAATCTGAGTTTTTTTTATAGAGAATATGTAACCCTGTCTCCATTCCTCCCTTCCGCCTTCTCAATTTTCTCCTCTCTCTCTTTGGTTCAGTTCCTCTTCCTGATTTACGCTGGGATGTGGTCCCTCTGTGAAGCCAGTGCTCCCGTGGATAAGATGAGAGAGAGCAATATTTCCACATTTGTGTACATATTTACTTATTTACCAGGAACAAGCCAACATGAGGACCGTCCGTCGTGCGCAGAAAAAAAAATCTATATACATAATACATAAAATAAAGCTCTTGTGTTCATAAACGAAACTTATAGTGGTGGAGCACACAGAGAGGAGAAGAGAAGCCTATTGTGGAGAAAAGAGGGAACGCGGACGCCTTCTGCTTCTTTCTGCCTGTCTTCCTTTTTTTTCGCGGAGCATTTCACTTTTGGCATGTGTAGCTCATCCGTAGTGGATCGTTCTCTCCACCAAAAATTGTTTCCACTTGTTTCTCCTGAGCAGCAGGCCGCATTATAGGAATCTCTCNTTTTTTTCGCGGAGCATTTCACTTTTGGCATGTGTAGCTCATCCGTAGTGGATCGTTCTCTCCACCAAAAATTGTTTCCACTTGTTTCTCCTGAGCAGCAGGCCGCATTATAGGAATCTCTCAGCCGGAGGCAATCCTTTGTTGGAAGAGAATCTCAGAGAAAAAAACAACATTACCAATACATATTATTACCCACTGCTGCTCGTGTGTATTAGAGTATGATACTCACTTCGTCGTAGATAGGTAGCCTGGCCACATAAATAAAAATGTACAGCTTATATTTCACCAGGAAAAAAAAGTAATAAGCAGGCACACATACACGACTCTCGAGGAAAAATAAGTAACCACAAAAGATACAGGGAAATGGGTAAGAAAATCTCATTTGTTTTCTATTTTGGCCGAAGCTAGAGAAGCTGCGGAGCAGGACATATATCACTTTCTCCGGTTTTTTTCTTGTGGAGCGTAAGCTTGGGCAGAAAATCGTCGCCGCTGCCGCCACCACCACCACCGGCACCAGAAGTTTTCGGTCGGAGATTAACCTCGAAGACATGCTTCTTGGATGAAAGCAGTCCTCTCTGCTCTCTTATCCTCTAACGCTCCATTTTATAATATATTGTCTGTATAAAGATAAGATGATGCTCTATATATACATATATATAAATATCTGTGAAGAGAGAGAGAGAGAAAGAAGAAGATGCTGCAAGCTGACTTGGATGGTGGTCTGGTCCCGTTTTTTCGAGCTGCTATGCTACTGTTAAGCGATTATCTTAAGAGATATGGAGCAAAGCTCTCTTCAAACATTTTCCTCCGCCTCTCCTCTTCTTTTCCTTGTATCTAATAAGATGTATTTTTGGGCGTGTGTGTCTGTGTGGATGTGTGTTGGAGTTGTAAACTGGAATTAGATAAGTTTTTCCTCGCTTTTCACTCACCTTCCAAAAAAGCGTCTGTTTGATTCTTTTGGCTCAATCCCTTTCCAAACATATTTTCTAATTTTCTCTTTCTTCCTTTTTTCCTCTCGCCTGTGAAGAAAGAAGGTTATAATGGTATCTCAAGTATCAATCTTTTCCCCTTTCTTGATACATCTTTCCCGTTCTGCGTAGCCATCTCTTGATCTTATCATTTCTTCTTTTTGGAGGCTAAAGAGTTTTTCTTTCGAGGTTATATTTTTTCTGTAACTCTGTTGCTTTATTTTTTTTCTTCCAAATATATGTATGCTTAAGAAAACAAGAAGCAATCAATAGTTGCCACATGCTATTAGTATAAATACGGAGGATGTTCACCATTTCCTGAGTGTGAGGCCAAGTATCGATTTCATTTCATCTGTTCCAACAGTTAAATATTTTCTCTGAAGTAAAAGTCAAATGCTTCTCGTTCAAAAAATATTCTTGTCGTCAAGCATGGAAAAAGTAGGTCTTTGCTTCACTGACTGGTGCTAATTTCCGGCTGCCAAGGAATGCACATCTCCGTTGTTTACGATGCGATGTGGCTAAAAAATCCAAACATTTTAGACAAATATTAGTGTCTCAAGTCACTCGAAACTTAAATCTAATTTTTTTACTGTCTGATTTGTCCTTAAAGTTTTGTAGCGACGTTGAATTTTACATTTTGCACTTTATGTAACGTCTTCAAATGCAGATAAAATATTATACTCTTTGTCTCAGAAAAACAGTGATGTGACAAGTGGAGCATAAAATGTGTCTAAAAATTAGCAACCGTAATGATTATTTTCATTAGTGTAATGAAAACTTCTGCTCGTGCGATAGCGACAAGAAAGTAACTAAAAAAGTTTTTTTTAAATGGATGCATGTAGCCAAGAAAATTGTGTGTCCGAAAGAAAAAGAGAAAGTTTTTAACTTTAGCACTCAACCATGCACACAATTCTTCATGTATATAATTTTTCTTCAGATAAGTACTTTCACTTCACAACATGTCTCTGATGAAAATGCATTAACCATATTAAAAAGCTACTAAAATGCTCGAGGAAAATATGCTTTATCTACATTAAGGAGCACATCCGTCTTAAAACTTTACGCGATAGATATGATGTGTGTCTACTGTCTACACGAAAAATGTATTATTCAGATGGCTCTCCTTTTCCGCTAAGTCACTCAAGCATTCTTCTCGAGAAGCAACAGCAGAAACTGTGTAAAATAGCATCATAAAATTATTCGTGCGTGTAAATATGTAGTAATGGTTTGTGTGTGCATTATTACTCGACAAAACATGATGGGCTGTTGTAATATGCATATTATGTTTTGTCGGAAGACGCGAGTGACAGGATTAAGATGATTAATGGCTCCACTGCGAAATCAAATTTTAGCAGATGTACCATCCTTGAACCACTCTGCTCACAGCAATAAGAGCAGCATCAAATGTATTCATTTATATGTATTGATAAATGTATGCATAAGTAATGCACGTTCTGCTCTTCACATTAATGGATTTTTGGGTTGGAGTGAGTGCAGAAAGCTACTTTCTCCAGCAGATGAGCTGGAGAACATGCTCTGGAAAGTGTCACATGTGGGGGGACATGAGTCATAAATAATTTTGACTCCATTAACAGTCCTTCTCGATCATTTTTAGTTTTCTGTCGTTTCTTATCTCAACAACTATTTTTTAGGGGACAGGATACAAAGCGAAAGTTGGTCTTATCAGGACTTCATTCATAGAAATGATCGAGAGCAATCAAGATCTCTTTTTTATGAATGTCGGAAATGTCGTGCTCCGATGATAATCTCCTTCTTCCCGCCGGTCAAGGAACAACTTGATGCATCCATTTTATGACTACAGACTAGATGTATAAAATAAATTTTACTCTGAAAAAAAAAGTTGTCATGATGAGGTCAATTTTTTTGTCTTCCTGACACTTTCCTCTTTCTCAAGCTTTCTAATCTCCGCAGAAAATTCGGACTTGATAACCTTCACCAGAAAAAAAGTGACGTCAGCACTTCACTGCAGATGCTTTTTAATAAGGTTCTTTATGCAAAAAAAGTTTTTCACTCAAATATTTTCCAATATTTATAATAGTCATAATGCTCCATAAACAAACGGAGTGTGTTTAGCAATAAACGGGAAATAAAGGGGAAGAAAATATACTTTTTCTTGGATTAAACACAATCTTAAGTTTGGCACTGCTTCACTCGAAAATGGAGGTAATGAAATGTACTTTTTGCTTCTCCTCTTTTATTAAACTCGTTCAACAATTCTGAGCATAGTCCATATTATAGTCAGCAAGAATAAAGGAGCAAAGCGGAAAAATAAGATAGGTACTCTGCCGCCAAGCCACAGTGTGGATGGAACAGGAAAAGTAATATTATTTATTACTCGCGTAGGTAGCAACGAACCTTAGTACCGGACAAGTTCTTGTAAATGTTACAATTCTCATAGATTATAAATGAGGCCTTTTGTCTCCATCTCGGGAAAGTTTACACACTTTTACTTTTTTCTCTGCACACTATAATGTATGTGCATAGTAGTGTTATCATGTATGTTAGGTACATATGTGTGTACACGAGTTGAGCAATGTTTCTCGTGCTTCCATAAAAAAAATTGAATAACTCAGTGGAACAAGTGTGCAAAGGATGTATAATCATGATGATAATAATGTGTGCACACAAAAAAAATTGTGCTCTGTTCTGGGAGCTACGCATTATTCTCTGAGTGAAACATAAAGTAATGCATATATGAACTTGTACCATATATATTAAATGCGCACATTTTCATGCACTTATATACAAGCTACATTGTAATATTCAACATGGTTTCTGAGTGTGTGTGTGTGTGTGTGTGCATTTGTGTGGGCATAGAACAAAAAAAGGAAAGGGGAGAAAAGGTTATACATGTTCAGAGAAAAGAGAGAAGGTTGGACATGAAAAGGGAAACGAAGAAATTTCATTTCCTTTAAATGTCATATTTTATGGCACTTTTCCTCCCTTCTCGGGAAACATTGAACGAGGAAAAAAGTTGTTTGTAGCCAACTTTGGGCTACGAGTCTCTTTTCAGGCAAAAAAAGGTAACAAAAAATATGCATGTAATGATATAAAGAAACACACCCACAAAAAAAAACTTATCTGCATGGTACATATTTAATTCTGAGATTCCACTCTATAAACATCTTGTACCTTACACTTTTTGGAGATGCAGATAAGCATCTAGAATCGTATTGCGATGTTGTTTTCTGATAAAAAAAGTTAAAGTGAAAAATGAATATGGAGGTATAAGCATAGTACATATCTCAGAAGTGAAAGGTTTAGGATCTAATGCAGTTTCTTATTTTTATTCTTGGTAAGGATTTCACCAATTGGAAAATTGGATAAGGTTATTTACACATTATTTAAAGTGCTGCGGGGAAAAAATAGAGTCGAGGTTTTCCTATTCAGACTTGATTTTTTGAATGAAGGCTCAATAAATTTTTGAACGGGTGTGGATGTGTGTTTGTTTCAACCTTTTTCCTCCTTTTCGTTTCCTGTGTCTCCAAAGAATGGGAAAAAAGGAAGTGGAAAATGGTGAATAATGAGCACAGTTTTTCATTACTAACTTCTCTCCAGCAACTTTCATCACACGAGAAAGAAAAGGGCACATTCATGAGAGTGGCCGCCATCATCACTTTTTTTTCTTCGCTGTTCACTTTTCACAACTCAAACAAAAGAGTATTCATTTGAGTGAAGATAAAAAAATATAAGTTGGTTGTTTTGGAAAAGGAGAAAGTTATTTTTTGCTGAATCTGCTACTTTTTTTGGGGCAGAGTGTTTGGCAGGAAGAAGGGTTGTTCTAGTTTTTGCAACTTTTTGGAATCATAGTGAATAGTGATTCTCACATACACAGAAACAATATAATTGTTTATAGAATAGAAAACTCATGTATGCCTAATTATGGTAAGACATGCAAAAGAGTATTACTTAAAGAAAACACCTTCCAGAAATCTTCCACTTCGCTCAAAGTTAAATCTGACTACAGTGCCAGAGGTAACAATATCCAGCATGTCGTAGGTTGATTTCTGGGAATTTCATGTCGTATTAGACGGTTATCGGTTTGAGTAGTTTTTTTGTGAAGAACATTTTTTTGAAATTGATAACGCATAATACGTCGTTTTACAACATTTTAGTTAACGTTTGGAAAGCTTTCAGAGCCGCTCACAATTTATTGTGGTAATATAAAATGTTGACTTTACCAAGGTAGTTGGGTAGCAAATAATTGATACGTATACACACCTATACATAATATGCTATGAGAGAGCAAATACCGGATTTGGTTTACGAGAACCATATGTCAGCCTTAAATTGTAATGGTTAATGAATGAAACTGAAATTTCTCAATTTTTGCAGTCATTCAATTTCAACAAAGCACGTGTCTCTTGCATGTGCCCAACTGCGCCCCCAATTCTTTTGTAACGATTCTGTCGTTAAATGCACTTGTTGACCTTTTGAAAATGTCGGTGGGTGCCGTTGAAGAGTATAAATTGCTACCATCGCAATGTAAAGAGAAAAAGGTTAGAGTTCAATGAGATGTAGTAAGTAGAGGGGTAATTGGATGGGATCGTTTATTCAAAGCGAAATTGCCTTTTGTACATTTCAGCTGTCGAGATTTCCGCTCACATTAGATTTATAGGATTGTACAGGAGAGTAAACGAGGAAGACAAATAGCACGACATAAAATGCAGTGGCATCCTGCAATAATGCACACACACAAATTTTTACAAAGAGTAAACACATTCTCAGTTAGTGGAGCATAACAGTATACCAGATTTGTCACATTTCCCTACTTTTATGTGATGAGATAGACACGAGACAGTTTATTGTCACAATTTTCTTTTTTACACACTATTTTTATGACATGCAGCTTCATCTTTAGAAATAAACTGGATGCCCATGCAAATGACAAAAAAATTGCGTCATCTTCACTTTTGTTTGTTTCTCGCACAAAAGAAGGCCAGAGTTCAGCACGAAGGTTCCTGAACAAAATGTGTGCATAATGTGTCCACGTGTGAAATTTCCCATCTCCAAAAAAAAATTCACCACTTGCAATAAAGGAATGTAAATACCTGAATTAGAAAACATTCACGAGCAGCTTTGAAGCCGTTAAAAACATGAGAGACATACTTCTTCGTAATCTAATTTCAGATTTGATTATTCCTGGAAATTTACGGGAATGTATTTAAATTTCTGAGATGGTGAATATGCCTGAGTAGTTTTTATATTTAACAAAATTTCGTTGAACGTGTGGAACCCTTGATTAAACAATTTCCGTTCGATTTCATCTATTTTTACCCACATTTGTATGTGTACATATGTCTACTCTGCTAATGAAGATGACGGGTGGAAGGAAGGCATTCACTCTTTTTTGGCTTTCCAGCAGCAACTTTGCTTTTATGTTAAATACATCCTGTCATGCATGCCAGACTCGACCTTCTCCTTCACAAAGTCTATAAATACCTCCGGAATTTTTCACCCATCATCTTATAGATGCACCCAAATGCACCTTACTATACAGCTACGTGAAAACTTCGTGCAAATATGTATATAAATATATTTTTGCTCCAGCAAAAAAAAACAACCATGCAAATACATGCACAAATACTAAAAGACTCCTTCCAAAAATAGAAACAGCCAAGAATTGTTTTTCGCTACTCATGCATATACTAGCGAAAAATAAGGAACACACACAGATAGAAAAAAATTATGTCTGCTCCAAAGCATACACAATAATATGAAAAAGCTCTTGTGAAAACAGTGGCAGTCATGTCTAAAATAATGTGGAGTTGCTCACACACTTTATTTTTGTGCACAATGTAGTACTCCCATATTATAACATTATATTTTTTGATGCATGCTACACAATAATATGTATATTTGAAGTGAACCTTTGGGTATCAGGTCGGTAATGTACTTCTGTACAGAAGTATAAATTTTCACCGTTTTGCTCCATTATTGCGTTCACTCGGCAAACTTGACGACGTTGTTTTGCTCACGGGTATGAAAGTTTAATTCCCGATATTGGTTTCGCTCCCTCGGTTTTTTTGTGACGGGGAAAAAGCTCTTGTGAAAACAGTGGCAGTCATGTCTAAAATAATGTGGAGTTGCTCACACACTTTATTTTTGTGCACAATGTAGTACTCCCATATTATAACATTATATTTTTTGATGCATGCAAAAGCAGAATTTTTTTTCCTTTGGTCTGAAAAGCAATCACTCACATCACCACTACTGCCACGCTCACCGCGCTTTCACTACTCCACACACGAACAACTTGTGGTAGGGAACACATGCTCGGAGCAAGAAAAAAAATTTTATTGTGCATGTTATCCACATACATATATATTCTCGCATAAATAATGGATAATAATAAAAATGGTGCGCCAATCCTGTGAATAAAAGAACTGCATAATTTTGATGTGGACCTCGACCTAAACCATAAGTGTGTACAAAAGTATTTGTGTGCACCAAAAAAAAAGGATCATTAAAGAACATTACAATTTCGGCTCGTCTTTTTTCCTCACTTCACTCAGTCTCGATGGAGGTAAAGTTCCTGAAGGCGATCGAAACATAAGTTTTGGACTCCATATTAAAAAAATTAGATAATCGAATATGCGCATGAGAGTTTATGTACCTTGGTTTTTTTGGAGTGGCCACGCTATCAACTTAAAATTGAGAGAAAATGAACGGGCAAAGATAGAAGCTTATCCCCATTCTACATTTTTTTTCCTAGAATAAAAAATATAAGTATGTGTGTGAATATATATAATATATAGATTCCACTATGTACTTATATGTGAAATTCTAGCAAAGTAATAAAGTGATGGCGGGTAAAATATGAACGCTGTAAATGTAAATACACAACTGCTTTGCTTTTACCCGCGGCCCGTTCCTCTCCAAAAAAAGACTTTCCCCTTTTGTTTGTGCACGGCTTGAAGTGGATTGGACGGCAAAGGTTTTTTCGGGATTGATGTTGATACTTTCTCTACTGCCTACTTATTGCTTCTTTTGAGTAATGCAAAGTATCAACGTTACCCGTCTCTCGACAAATATCAGGTCGTATTTTCTTTTTCTCGAGTATTATTACTTTGGAACGAGTGGGCAAGGCATATGCACACACACATATCAGTCAAGAGAGAAAAAAAAGTATTGGCACTTGACTTCTCTCCGAAAAAAATGTGTTTACTTAGATATATGTGTGCATATATTCATGTATATACACCTAATTTGTTTCTTCTTTTTTTTCTAAAAAAAATACTTATGTTGAGTTGAATGATAAGCGAAAAGCGAAAAAAAAGATCAAACTGACATGTTTCCAATGTGTGTGTAGCAATATTGGAACATTACCTTTACAAATTGTATCACGTCCTTTGGATCCCATTTTTTCGATGAAAAACGATCGAAATGATTGCTACAGATTTTTCTTCTCATGATAGAGAATAAATTATCTTTGATCACGACTTTGCCCTTTTGATGCACACCAAAAGAGTCAACAAAAAATCAGTTTTGATGTGTACATTCCTTCCTCACTTGAAATCAAGTCGACTATATTTATTTCCAGAAAATAACATGTTTCCAGCGGACATGATGGAATTAAGTGTTTCTCATTTTCAAGAAAGGAATCTTTTTGCCTTTCTCCGTAGGTCTAACTTTATTGAGGCAATAATTGGAAATTTTCTTTTTCCACAGAAGGGAATCATTGTCAACGGTTCCATGTGGAAATGAAAAATTCCGGAATTAATTTGCTTCTAGCTGGAATTGATTTCTCATAAAAAAGTTTCTTTAATATATTGAAAAAAATAAAACTTCTTATCGACAATGTGAGAAGTGAAGCATAAGAATGGAGAAAAGGTTAAATAAAGACACGTTCCTTTTTTTCTAGTCAACCTGACCTGGTATGCAAAGCAGGATTCGCATTTTCTTCGTTTTCACTACAAAATTTATAAAAAAAATTGTGCAGAGTATCTAGAAGAAGGCTAGCGCATTGAAAAAAAGGGATCTAAAATGTGTATCTTTTTAGGTTGGAAGTAAAAACAATTTTGAACGAGAAAATAATAGGATTATTGGTTCAAAAATCGATACTCTGACGCTCTCCTAGTCTTTTTTTCTTTCGTCTTTTTTATAAAAAAATAGAAAGTGATCAGATAACTAAATATATGTGTGTTCAAAAAAATATAGGAGCACACAAGGAAGCACCAGAGGAGATATTATTAGCATTTTTGGAGCTTCTACACCCCTTCAACTGTATATTTTTTTGATTATTGAATTCCCTCAGCGTTTTCTCTTTCTCCTCTGGAAGGAATAACGGTGAAATTTATATTATCATTTTCGACCACATACAGCCACCAGG
>JAHZNF010002121.1:0-10809 GCA_027744215.1 Troglopedetes dispersus
ATTTAAAAGAGAGAGAGAGAGAGAATAGCAACCCCAACAAATAATGGCTAGGAGGGCATCAAGCCATGTAGGTAGGGTAGGTTATACTTATACTTATTAGTCAGCTCAATTTATATAATCGTTTTAATACGTTTTCGTCTTGCTCCGCAGTTTAGAAAATATTCCTTTTTTGCTGGCTCTTATGTTTACTTCCCTATTTCTTTGGGTCAAAGTGATGAGGTCACTATTATAAAAACTTGTTGACTATAAAAATTACGCACCACACAGGTTCATGTCACTCGTCCATCCATAAATTTTTTGTGTAGGGATTATGATGAACAAGGAAACAAAATCGTGTAAGCATTTGTATTTTCATTTAGTCTCAGGAGGTAGGATTTTCTTCGGCAACATTTTTTATTGCATCACATCGCTCCTTGTTTCTCATTCTCTGAAAAGCGTCTACAATTTTTTTATCGCTTGAACTTGAGACTTACTTTAGCTCACTTGTCGAGATAACCAAATACACCTTAAAAAGTACAACTGTCAGAAAATTTACAATAGGTTAAAGCTACATAAAAGCTATTTACCTAACATACGTTGTGAGCACCACACACTTTTCCGGCACCTGTTGCTATTCGTCATCAAATGAGTCGATTCTAAGTTTGGCTTGTTTCACAAATTTCACCACCTCTCTTCTTAGGACTTTTGTCCGTCCGTTCAAATTCGAATGTAGGTATGCACATTTTAGCAACTCTTAAGATGAAAAAATGTTGTCTGAGCAGTGGAAATATCATCTTCCTACATCCAAATTTGGAACATAATTGAACATGACAAGACGTTAGATTTTCTATCAAGAAGAGAGGCACTCATAAAAAATCCAAATTCTTCCTAAAGCTGCACTGAAATCCAAATCAAGTTGAACAAAAGAAAGGGACTAGTGAGTTTAAGTCAATTCAGGGAGTGACAGTGACAACCCCGTGTGTGTAAAAATAATGACTTGTTTACTTCCTCATTCATCATAATCATCTTTCAGTTCATGCGTATGAATTATACTATTATTGAGAAAAAATCTTTTCTGCTAGAGTATCACGTTATGCAGTCGTACAGTCATCTCCGAAAATAATGCATGGATCAATCAACGTTTTTCATGATGTAACTGCCTGCAGCATGTAAAAGTGGTGTGCTGTTAATATGGCCAAACAGAAAGATAATGCAAAAACATTTTGTCAATGGTGTAAGATTCTATTTATTGCTCCTGCAGACCAGTGACGGGAAAAGGAATGTCCTTTATCATACCTAAAAGAAACCTATCACGAAAAAAATCCATCCAATCAGAATAAGACTTTTGTCTAGTCTTTATCATTTCGGAGTTTTTTATTATTTCGTGCAGAAGTAACATTCCTTTTTCAAAAATTACAAACTTGACATGTAAATCTACACAAAACTCCACCATCTATAAACCGCCCCGTGCTTACGATATTTGTGCGTAAATGCAAAAAACTTCCACCAAATAATCTTCCTATTCGGTTAAATGTCTTCAGGAAAAATATCCTCAATGCGAGATCCTTCTCCTAACCATGCTTCATAAGAAGTAGCTCTGATGCACCAATATTTGCATGTGTACATAAAGGCAATTTGCGAAATGAAAGAGTATTGTAGTTGTTTTTTTTTCATACGGCCCAACCTACCATTTATATTTTTGCAATCAGAGAAAAAAAAGTCTAAATGAAGCCCGCACTGAGCAAGCTGGGATAATGAGCCAATTGTGCGAAGCAACAACAAAATGGTACTCACGCGCTGACTTTGCTCTTTTTACTTTTTTATCATTGCGTACAATTTACTTTACTGTGTACTAATCAAAACACGGATGTGCATCTTTCACGTTTTTATTATTTACGATTAAGAAATCATGTACAAAATGTTCATCTTCATGTTTATTTAGTATCTCTGCCTTGCAAATGTACTGGTTATTGAAAGTTTTAACAAAACGATATTTTTTACTGATCATGTCTATTACCTAGATCACCTCTAGTCTTATTGCTTATCATGAAAAGGGAAGGCTTAAGACGGTTGTGAGTGTTGAATCATTTTCGGTTACGAAACCCAAACGCATCTTCCCAACTTCCCTCAATTGCAATTGCACTAAGGATGCTTTTGAATATGACGGTAAAAAATCCATTTATGTATTCTTATAATCTTCAAGTACTCATGGTTGGGCTAATATTGCACCAAGTACTAAGTACCCTTCCACAGTTTTTAATTTCCTTCTGTGAAAAAAAAGCCAAAATAGGAACTGTATTGGGTTTTTTTGGTTTTGGTTTCACCTCCCAAAAATCATCACATTCACCATGACGGGACAACTGTTTAAAAAAGGAATGGGAAATTATGTACAAATCGCATAATAAGGAAAAGCATGCGTGATGATGATGGATAATGGTGGTGATGGCCAAATACGTTTGTAGTAATATCTAGGTACAAAAGTACAGTTGTACAATTGTACTCACAAAAGGGGAAGATTCGTTGTGTTGTGTTGTTTTCTATCCGTGCAGAAAGGATTTTAAATTGTTGGTAATTGTATCCCTGGGTTTAAATCTCACAAACTTTATTACGTCGGGATTTAACCACCATCATCACCACAACCAAACCGCATGTGTATGTTTTGATTCTATTTTATTACTTTGGTTGTATTTCAAACTTATCTGTTCAGCGCTTTAATTCATGCTAAAATTCATAACATTCATAAACATGAATTTGTGACTTGTACGTTTCCTTCAATGTTTGCAACCGTATATTGGTAAAACTAATATTTTAATTGTGTGTTTATTTAGTTTATTTTTAATGTAGGGCTCAAAAATAGTAATAAATTCAGTTCATTTGGCAATTCGTAAGATATTCCCTTATTTAAAAAAATAAAATGTGCTTTATAGAAAAGTGAGAAATAGAGAGAGGGAGAGAGAACGAAAGAGCCCACGAAGATTTTTTTGGACTACACTTTGATGTTCATTATTGTAAAAACATGCATGAAACGTTATTGTTCCTACCTTTAAGTTAGTTTTTTGTGAAGATGATGATGACGACGAGCTTTTGATGTTGAACTATTTTACGTTCACTTCTTCCTAGATCAAAAGATCAATGACTTCAGCTCGGACCACATCACATCGCCATCATCGTATTATCCACGCTCAAACTCAACGCTGTAATGATGATGATTGTATTATTATTACGATTTTCATTGCAACAGCTATTTTCTGCGAAGGTATAGGTACGTACGTTGGAATAATGATCATCACGGAACACAACACTTCATCCATTTGGTGGTAGGAAGTTGGTTTATAATCACCATATGCCATTATCGCATCACTTTCCGTAACACTTCCAGCGCAACTCATTGGAAAATGTGAGAGAGTCATACATTTTTACCAAGAATAAACATGTGTAAATATATTGGCGTTTTCTTATTCACGTAGTAGTTGATTTCTCATCGTCATCTGTATCGGTATACCTTAAAGATCAATGGAGATTACGCTTATTATTATTTAGTGGTAAAAAACGGTGAATATTATATCAAGGTTTAGCGGCAAAAGAAATTACAACTAGTACCTTTTCTCACGAAATTAGCGAGATGTACTTTTGACTCATTTTCAGTACTTCTGTTGTATGATTTTTGCTGGGCAATGACAGTGTAACTCTTTGGCGAGGAGTAGACAGGGAATAATAATAAGTTAAACACTAAAATTACTCCATTGTTCAAATCAATTTTTGTAGTGATGTGGGCAAACCCTTCCAATTTAATTTTTAAATGTTTGATTTATTACTAGAGACATTGAAGTCCATTTTCCATGTCTACGTATCCCTTGAACTAACTGATTAACTTGAGTTAAATGTTCGTAGTCGATCAGTGACAGACTCCTTAAATGGTAGCAGTAAAATTTAGACCATTGTTGTTTTTATTATTTATTACTCAATATAATGATGTGTTCATCCTTGCCATTGTGGGCAAAGAAAGATGCAACAATGGCGCGTCTGACTAGCGGATGTTCCTTTGTCTTAGCTCTTTCTTCATTAAGAGATTAATCCTTAACAATCAAGNTGTTTTTATTATTTATTACTCAATATAATGATGTGTTCATCCTTGCCATTGTGGGCAAAGAAAGATGCAACAATGGCGCGTCTGACTAGCGGATGTTCCTTTGTCTTAGCTCTTTCTTCATTAAGAGATTAATCCTTAACAATCAAGAGACTGACACTTGCAAGTTCACTGATAGCCACTGCTACGCTGACGACAAAATACTCCCCAAATACATGACTTCAACGTGGTTTTTTAGCTCTTTGTAATACATGCATAACTAATAATTTAAATGTAATGCACATATTAAATCAAAACTGAAAAATCATGCGTAGTCACACTCTCATGTGCGTGTAAAAGTGTAGTAAACTCCATCTGTATGGTCTTTTATATCTACCTTTTATAATGGTGGTGAGAGAGATCCACGAACAATAATGTATGTATGCAATTTGCAACATCACAAATCAATATGACTGGTGAAGTCCCATTAGATAAAAATACCTTCAGCAAAAAATGTGCTTTGTAATTTTCTTCATAACTTTGCTCCGTAATTTGAACGCTCCAAAGCCTTATCGTGTACAAATACTACATGTAATATGGCAATGATTCATGCATGTCTGTACAAAGCACATTCAGGGTCTTCAATTGAATTTATTCGACCTTCTTTGGCCTGTATAAGTCAAAATAGTATTTGGGCAAGAACACCACTCCCAAAAATACATAGATCCGCCAGAACTAACCACAGAAATCAGCAGAAATCAAATCATCGTTGAGAGAGTGGAAGGATTCATGTGCTCACAGAAATGGTTCACTATGAACCTCAGCTTTGACAGATAATGACAGAAGAAATTTTTGGTTAATAAATACCTATTGTTTACTTACACATGTACAATAAGATAATCGCCTATTATATCCATCTCAGCGTTGTCTTGTTTGTGTGCAAAGATAACAGATTTAGGGCGAAGGGCAGATTAGGATTACAGATGTCGAATGCACAGCTTGTTATTTACCGTTATCAAAAAGCATCGCTGCAAAAAAAGATCCAATCAGTATAAGCAAAGAGAACATCCTGTGGCCACTGATTTTACATACAAAAGTACAAAAAATCTCTTTTGACAAAGATTGAACACAAAAGTCATCAATCATCGAATGCTTTTTATAAATGCGTTTTCCATTCTCTTTCGTGTTTCTGTTAATAAGACGAAACGTTACATGTGTAAGTTTCACCAGCAGCGCACATTCAGACAGAACTCTTTCACAAGAATCAGAAACTAAAATAAGTGGGCCGAAGTTAGCATATAAAGGAAAATCCTCTTTAAGTGTAGTAGTAGTATGCTGTGTAATAAGCAATAAACTGGAAACTACATGACAATAAATAATAACCGTAATTTTCTGTTCATGAATTCATGTCAGCAGTCCATCTATATCTGCAAATCGCATTTTTCATTAAGGCACCATAATTAACATGGTAATCTGCTCATTTAAGTAGCCACATCTCTTTCGTGTTTCTGTTAATAAGACGAAACGCTACATGTGTAAGTTTCACCAGCAGCGCACATTCAGACAGAATTCTTTCACAAGAATCAGAAACTAAAATAAGTGGACCGAAGTTAGCATATAAAGGAAAATCCTCTTTAAGTGTAGTAGTAGTATGTTGTGTAGTAAGCAATAAACTGGAAACTACATGACAATAAATTATAACCGTAATTTTCTGCTCATGAATTCATGTCAGCAGTCCATCTATATCGCATTTTTCATTAAGGCACCATAATTAACATGGTAATCTGCTCATTTAAGTAGCCACTGGAATATATTCGGAAAACCTTTCACCGCTCATTGAACCGTTGACTCATTGTCAGCAAATGAGCAGTAAATAGCGGCACCAATGACATTGACTGAAATTTTTGCTAATCAACTGATTTTTAATCGTAAAATTTGGACCACCACATTTTTTAATATTTGATCGGCCGTGTACAATTTAGTCTGTTTCTATTTTCAAGTATTTTCCTATTACCCGGAGTATTCCCCTGTCTGTAGTGAAAAATGCGGTCACGACGACATGAATTCAATCACAGGTATACTGGCTGATTGAGCACGTCAGAATTATGAAAAGAAGATGAGTACAGTGATTGCGTGACCTCGAAAAGCTGGTTTGTTGATTTTAATGGAGTCACATTATGGGTGAGTCAAACAAACATTTTCAAAAACTCGAGTCAGAAACACACATACGTAGGTATTCTTTACGACAATTAGATTGCCAGGTTTATTCGCTTCCATGTTTGCTGATTGATGAATGTTGATTGCTGATTCAGCGAAATTTTATAAACCCCTTCTTCGATAAAGTATTACGCTGGGTATGCTATAGTTTGAACCTAGAAACAAGTCAAAGAGAAAGGACGAACGAGAAGAGCGTAAAACTGACATCTTATTACTATTACCAACCTATCCTGACTCTGAAATGGGGAGTTGTTATGTTGTTCAACTTTACAAGGAAGCCAACACGTGGGTGTCTGGTTTGAACTCGTCGTGATGGTCATTTCAACGTTTAAGGTTCCTTACGTACGATTATTATTCTTGGCAGTATACATGGACTTGACAGATCTTTTCAGAACAAAACATCTTACCTACTTTGTCGTCGACGACCACGACTACTTTCGTGTAGCCTCAAGTTTTCAAAATTGCCTTTCTATATTTATCGCTAAAAGCTTTTGTGGTTTAGGTTAGGCGGAGGTGGAGGGTCTTTTCAAAACCTTCCTCACTTGCAACAAAGTACAACCACATCAGTAAGCAAACTAAAGGCATTACTTAAAAGTTACAAAAAAAGTCATTAGACCAATGGTCCAAGGTTATGCTCTAAAACTTTCAGAATACTGCGCACAGCACTTTACGGTGAAACTGCCTCTTATATTACCCCCAAGCTTGCATTAATTAATACTGCTGGTTCATTCCAAATAGTAGAAGTGAACGACACAGATGACACGATTTGTCATTTTAGAAGGTTCTCATGATAGTTGTTCCTTACGAAAAGTATTAAAAACCTAAACTGAATCGTAATTATGTACGTATAGAAACATTACACATATTAAGCCGTTATACAGGTTGAGAAACGGGGTAGCGATCTTCGAACTGCGAAGCGCGAACCTGTACTAGTTTCATGATGACATAAATTATGTCTATGTTACATAATTAAACAAAAGTCTCTTAAACACGGTAGCGTATTTATTTAATGTCATTTTCCACGAAGGAAGTAAAATTATGTTCAATAAAGAGCCTCCACCCAAGCACTGTTTCCTGCATTATGAATAATACCAAAATTAACTTGTTTAATTATTGATCACCATCGTCCTACTAGATTTATTAAGCAGGCTACTACATATAATTCAGTTTTAACTAACAATAATTATTCCTGTAACTGGAGCTCCCACCCCCATCTGTATGTTTGCATCTCCATCCAATTTTACTACCAGCAGTTCGAATTAGGTAACTAATGTAGGCAAGTCAATAAAATCACGGTAAAGTTCACTTCCAAAACTGAAAAATTGAATTTTGTGCTACTCCGGAAGTTTAAAAATGGTCTGCGTGGATTTCATTCAACTTGAATGTCTCCCCTCACCATTCAAAAAAACTGAAAAATTGAAATTTGTATTGTTTCCTTCTGCCATTGACCTCCCTTGTGTTTTATTGTGCTACTCCGGAAGTTTAAAAATGGTCTGCGTGGATTTCATTCAACTTGAATGTCTCCCCTCACCATTCAAATGCTATATTTACCTGCATGATAATAATTATTGTTATATCTACCACGTACTGTTGCTTGCTCACGCTACTGCTACCAACTGCAACTCCTGCCAAACCTAACTATTGCGTAAAAAACAAATGACTGAAATGGCTAACAAAGGAACACAAATCTTATCTGGCATGTCTAATGGCTGAACATGTCATAAAATACCGGATGCACAAAATCATGCAGACAATGCAACCAAGCGAACTCAGGGTTTGATGGTCCTGTTTCAACACATTTAAAACTCAACTACTCTGCAAACAGAATTCTCACTAACCACCAGTAGTGAGCCTGTTCTGGCAAGCAAATTCGCAAAACCAAGTCCGGGAAGATGATACAGATAAACAGTACTGTCGGACCCATGTCTTTAAAAGCCATGAGCACTATACATATATACCATTTTCTTAATTTTTTCCTCAACGCAAAAAATTTCCTCATCATCACAAGATCCAATGCTACTTGATATTTTGCATCCTAGTCTTCACTTGTTACATAGAACGTAGAAAATGGGTAGATTCTTACAGGCATTTATGGACCATCCACTTCCGCCCACGCATGCATAAAATCTCCTTCATTTTCGTTCCAAATTCATTCATTACATTACCTGTCATGTACCATCATCATGGTACCATCATAAAGAGACAAGGCACGCCACATTTATATCGACTCTTCGCAACAGCCACCAACCTCAAGAGTGTTGAGGCGTGCGACACTGACCAGAAAGCAAAAATAGATAAAAGAGGACCGAGTAGACAAACACCCAGTTCGTTCAAAGAAACAAATTAACAAATGTCTACGTACTATAATAATAATGTAGCAAAAGCAAACCTTTGTTCCTGGCCTTTGTCGCAGTTACATTTGCATTTTCTTTTCCATTTTACTCACACTTACCTTTTATACAAAACATTGTACTTTTCTGCTCTCCCTTATTACAATATTTTTACGCCTACACGTGAGACTAACCTATCTCTATTCTACCTGCTATTAATTATAACGACCAGACGACTAAAGTACGCTTTTGTGCAAAAAAAATTGTTGTGCATCCAAAACGAGCTATTTATGGCTAGGGAACCATGCTCATAAGCTGCTTTTTAATGTGACGCAAAAAAAAGATAGGTTAGCCCGGTTGGTGGGGAAAATATCAGACACATGTCATTCTGATTGTGAGCATTGCTGCGAAGCTGTTTTTCATTCTGAGTGTATTTGCGCATTGTAATTACTAGTTGTCGTGATTAGTAAAATAGAAATGGCGAACATAATGATATCTACGAACGAATCTCGAAAATTGAAGTATCGTGATACTAATATGCGTTTTAAGGAGCTCAATTCTTTCTACTAAAAATTAATTCCTTTGACATAGGAAAAATGGATAGTAAGGTACATTTTACGGCACAATGGTGTCCATTGTGAATATTGGTTACATAATAAAAAAACGTGACTTATTCATGATAATATGTATAATGGTCATTTTATATTGTAATGTGGAATCGCATAGTAGGGATTTTTTTATTTTCAAGAAGCGCTTGAAAGTCGTCGTCAGTAGAAGCTACATACCACGAAAAGGAATGATAATGAAAAAAATCATTTGAATTAAAAAATTTTTTGCAATAATTCTTATCAAAGTCAATGTTCATGGACAAATTTAAAAAAATACAAGCTGTGCTAATGCTTTGTGCATGTTTCTTGTTACAAAATAATTAAATAATACTTGTACAGATTAAATGACGTCATTTTTGAAGGGTCTTTAAAATAAAATGACTCACCTTTTTAAATAAACGAAGTAAAAAAATTTATAGTACGATTACAACATTTTTGCAAGGTGAGATGCTCCTGCAGATAAGTGAAGTGCCTGCTGATGGACATGATGGATAAATTGTAACCAAGAAGCTATCCAAAGCCTTAGTGGCACCTCAGATTAGAAAAAGACGCACGAAGAACGCGTTTTGGTGACGGAACCACAACGAAGGCCATTGTTTATTTGTTCTCTTCTCAATGCAACAATAAGAGTGTTGTTGCAGAAGCTCAAAATTTTTATTTGTTACCAACACTGATCTCTGATTTTGGAAGGAATAAAGGAATAATTGGACGGTAGATTCGAAGGAGTTATGATCTGGCTCTTTCAAGTTCAAACTTCTTCTAAAGAAAAAAATACAACCAACATTTTCTAATGAACAAAGCATCTCTTGTGTTTGCCTACTTATGTAAATTTATTATTATTGTTGTTGTTCACAAAGTAAAAACGGATTTTCTAATTCTTGCCGTCCGTAACAAGATGAGGTTAGAAAAGCATCAGAAAGCTGGGCGAAGTTGTTCAGCCATATCATTAAATAACCTACACGTAACCACATTGGTATGCTAATGCCAAAAGCAAGCATCATCGAATCATTACACCATAGAATGATTATAAAAATTCAACAACATTCTAGAAACAAAATATCTAGAAAACATATTTTTCCGTCATTATCCATGCATCTGTCGACTCACCTCAGCCTTTGATAGATTTTCTTTTGCACCACCAAGAATAAACAATGGTTTGACATTTTTATCATGTCTCCATGTTCGCTGTGTTCTATGTATACGGAATCTTGTTGACGTAAGTATACAGTTGTCTGTATTTCTTTGTGGTTCAAACAAAATAAAAAATCTAATGATTTCCCTTCACCAACCACGACCATTCCAAGTCGGACATTCAAACTACATGGACCCACGATATCATTTCTACCAATGTAAAAAGGAATACTCCATGACTGAATGAGGATGTTTCGACTCTACCTTAGACAAATTTATATATGGAAATGCAAATGAGAATAGCAGAGTCACGCAGAAGCGTTTGACGTCTACTAACGAAGTGAAGAGTCCAGCAAAAAATATTTCTTCCAAGGTGAATGACAAAGTAAAGAGGTAAAGTTTACAAAAAAAACGAACATCACACGCCACGAATCCTAATAGCGACTCTGATAGATGAAGTTATTGCAGTATCTCCTTC
>JAHZNF010002122.1:0-22312 GCA_027744215.1 Troglopedetes dispersus
GGAGCTTCACTTATCAAAAGAGTGAGTGACCAGCAGACCACACACACCACGACAAAGGAAAAAAAACAAGGGAATGGAAGACAGCTGCCATCTCTCCGTCTTTTGTTACTTTATTACTCTCTTTTATTGCGGAGGGGATAATAAGAGGACTTTTTGCAAATCATTCGGATGAATAATATTATTGCACACAGTGTGCATATTATGTTCAACCCTCTTTATCATTCTGTGTCATCCTCTCTGTCCTCGGTCTACTGGACAAGGTTGATAAGCAGACAAGATAAGGTTGATGGGTAGAGTGAATAAGTGAAGTAAACGGAATCTCATCCACTCGGATTGTCGTCCTTGTTCTTCATCCGGTGGAAGCCAAAATCTACAGAGGAGGCACACGATGGCTTTAGAAGAGAAAGTAGAAGGAATGCATTACAGTTGCCACTAGACTTTTTCGTGAACTAGTTTGAGTCAGTCAAGTCAGTGACCATTTTGTTTGAAGTAAAGTATCTGTAAGGCTAATAAGTGGAGCAGGTTTGCGAGTTAAGGTTTTTTTAGAAAGGCCCCCAATGTTCCATATTTATGAGAAAGTCTAGACTGCTCCTGCTGATAGGAATGATTTCTTGGAGCATAATAAGAATATCTTTTTTACTTCATAGGCTAATCAGACAGTAGACAGTTTCCTTTCAATTTCCTCTATTTTTAACTCCTCATTTCACTTTCTTTCACATTTAAGACCACCAACGATGAGTGACTGAGTAAGAAAAAGGAATGCCTGTTCTCTCACAATATTTCATGATAACCACAATATTTGATGAAGTGATGAGATATTTAATAGACCAGAGCGCGGGAAAGTAAGTACCTACTTGTACGCTCCCATCTTCGCAATCATTTTTTGGTCGTTGGTGGAAGATATTGCGGGTATTTTTTAAGTGGACACACAATACCCAACTCATTTGGTTTTCTGCATTTTACTGATATCCTCATTGCTTGGCAGGGGAAGCTCCCTACTTGTTTTTCATATCTTGAACAATTTTATGGAGCGAGTGTGTGGTGCCGCTGCCACCATTTCGCTTTTCATCATGTTGCCCAATCCATTTGCCAAAAAGGGCTGTTCATCTTCCGACCAGAATTGAAATAGAAGACGCAGAAGAAGAAAAAGATGGGGAATATATTTACAATATTTTTTGGCAGCTCGTCCAAAGTTATCTATTAAACGGTCCGTGGCACGCCGTCACTTAAAGGAGTTGTGGTTCAGAAAAAAACGGAGCACATATGGATAAAAATATACAAATCTATTTTAGCAACTTGCACAACAAAATTCTTAAAGATTCTTTTTAATCAGGGACGCTGAATAGTGAAATATGCTTTTTTCACTTTCTCCTGCAATGGCACAATTTTTCCACTAAAATGTGTTTTTGTGCTGTCGTTCATCACTTTCTCGGAGGCTCCGACACAAAAAAAGTCACAAAAAAGTATAAAATGCTTCCCTTAAACATATTTTTTTATCCCTTTGGTTTATTATGTTTGAAAAAGAGTTGGAGTTGTGCGGGAGAGGCCTTAAAAATCTATACATAATTTTGGAGAAACTTTCTCCTTTTTTACGACACGTGACAAGGCAAGGGAAGGTAGTTAAAGTGGAGCGAAATTTGTTTCATAAAAATGATGTCGACAGAAATACAAAGTGAATAGGAGATGGAGACACAAAAAAGCTGGTAAGAAAATTTCTCTGCTTGGCTTTTGTGACTCCATTTTATAAAAAAAGACATTATATTATTATGTGTTTTTATTACGGAGTAGACACACACACACACAGTTGCCTTATGTGTGCAAGTGTGCATCAAAAACAGGCGTAATGCTTCGTGTCGGCAAATTCTTTCCTAGAAATGCATTGGATGTGACAAGGCGTGTAAAGGAAGAGTTGTTGTACGGTGGAGGTCTCCAGGGACACCAAAAAAATGTGCACAACTTGTTGTACGTTGGTTCAAAAAAGATAGTGGACAGTTTTTTTATGGATGTGTTGTTAAATTATAAAATTCCCTTTTTGGCCTCCTCCATAAAAAAACAAAAAGTAGATGCTCCTCCTTATTAAAGTAGCCGCGATGAATAAAGTGAACCTCTGAACATTTTAATTTTTTCAAGAAGGAAGACCACTACTTGGTTTGTGTTCATAAAATGGTTTCTATCAGTCAAGGAAAATACAGCTGTGNGGTTTGTGTTCATAAAATGGTTTCTATCAGTCAAGGAAAATACAGCTGTGAGGCAGGAAAAAAATTAAGAATCTTTGAAACTTGTTTTTCTCGTGATCGTCACTAATGAGAATTCTGCTCTGCATAGTTTTAATTTTTTACAACATTATAAACTTTTGCGGATTTCCTTTTATGCATTAATGTACAAACATTTCCCGAACAAAATTGTAAAGTTGCGCGTGGGAGAGCGTGAGAATATATTTTTTATGATGCACGAAAGAAGAACCGAAGGCGGTGCACATTTATCATCAAACTTTGTTAGAAAGCATTTCCGCTTTTTTGACTGTTGTCAAATTTCCACTAAAAATACTTCTCTTTTTAATGCAATTAGGCACGAGAAAGAAAGAAAGCGTAGAAAAATATTTTGGGATGCAGCAGAGGTATGTAGCTTCCATGCAAAAGGAAGCACTCATCAACGTCACTTTTTTTTCAAAGTTGTCCATAAAATTTAGCGCCAGTTTGTTTTGTTTACTTTTGTTGAGAGTGCACACTATTTTTTACTACTCAATTTTCCATAATGTGTATTCTTATTTTTTCTTTCTGTTTCACTCTCGATTTCTTCCGCATTTCCGAAAAAAATTATGGCCACATTTAAAATACTTTTTTGCGCCATATTTCACGAACCAAAGAGGAAGATGCTTTTCCACGACTACTCCGAAGAGAAAAAAAATTCTTCCCTTCTCTCCTGTAATAATAAAAGAGTGAGGACAAACTTGTTTACGGGATCATTACCATTACGACTATTCTACTATTACTTGTCTGAGCACAGTACTCATTCATGTTAAGCAAGACGTGCGTGAATCCACTCGACATTACTTTTCCTCCTTTTTTTAAAAAAAGAAAAGTAGAAAAAAAGATGCAAAACAAGAACACGCTTGATACGACTTGACATGTGGAAGTCACACGGAACGAACTTCTTTACTCAAAATGTGTGCATGTATCCATACTTAAGTTTGGCTCATGGGATGCTAACATTACTGTTATGATTATTGTTACGAGCATTGTTGTCTTTTTTTTATTCTTTCTTTTCGCGACAAACACACTAAAAATCATGGGGATAAAGGACCATTGTGTTCGTACAACATATCTGTGTAGGGACAGATGGGCACTTCGAAATAAAGAAGGAAGAAAATGAACACTGCCACACTTGTTCAAGGCTTTCCCATTCCTCATTCTTCCTTTTTTTGTTTCATTCTGCAACTTTCCTCCTTTACTCCTGGCACACCCGAAAGTGACTAGAATATGGGAAAAGTTTAGTGGATAATCTCGTTTACGGTGCTTACATCAGGCACCATCATCCTCAATCCATGGCATCATTATGATCATCCTGTGACTCACATTCCCACACAAGATTCGGAGTGAATGGGTGTTCATACTTTTCTGCATTTTGTTTAGTGTCTCCATCTTGATTTTTTGAGGCGGTGCTCCTTTCTTTCTTTTTGTTGCTGAAAAAAAGTGATTGTTGTTTTGCTGCATTGCGAAAAAAATAAGAATGGATAAAAAAAGTGAGGAAAATATAAAAAAGTTGTCGAGGCCTAAAAAAACTTGATAGCTGAAGAAGACATTCTCGTTCATTTAAGGAACAGTAAAAAAATTTTTTTATGCAAGTCGGTTGGTGTGTGGACCAATATTATTATGGGAGAATTTTTTGTAGGAGAAGAAAAGAAAAATGTGGCAAGTCAAGTGGCTGATTTTTCCACATTCATTTAATGCGAAAAGTCTGAAGTAAGGAAATGAGAAAATTCGAGACAAAAATTTCGAACCTTTCCTGGTGCTAACTATTTCAGGATAACGTAGCGTCGATCAAATTCTTTTCCAGTGCACACAACAAACAAGGTTGTACTTAGAAAAGTGTGCATAAATGCTTCTACTTAAACTTCCTACTCAAGGAAAAGCGGGTCACTTTTTTTGAACCAGTGGTTTTTATTCTTTCGAGGAACAAAAGTAAAGAAAAAACGGTTATAATGGTGACATAAGAAAAGTTCAGGTAGTCAGGAATTACAAGAGTTTTTTTGGTGTAATTTTTACAACTGTTCCAATATGTCCCTCTTGAAATTGCAAATAGGCATGCTTGTGTGGGAACTGTGCAGTTCCAGAGGAGCCAGTTACTTTTGACCAGAATGGATTCAAATAAAAATTTAGGGGGGAATATTGAAGAAGTAAAAAAACAAAAGAACGAGTAAATACGAAAAACGGCTACCTTATCTACCTAAGTACACTTAGCTTATGCAGCACTTATGGCTACATACTACTAGCTTGTGAAAAGTGGTTATCCAACCACATTTTGCACACACAACAACTCTTTGCTATTTATTGTACTTAGAAAAGTGTGCATAAATGCTTCTACTTAAACTTCCTACTCAAGGAAAAGCGGGTCACTTTTTTTGAACCAGTGGTTTTTATTCTTTCGAGGAACAAGAGTAAAGAAAAAACGGTTATAATGGTGACATAAGAAAAGTTCAGGTAGTCAGGAATTACAAGAGTTTTTTTGGAGTAATTTTTACAACTGTTCCAATATGTCCCTCCTGAAATTGCAAATAGACATGCTTGTGTGGGAACTGTGCAGTTCCAGAGGAGCCAGTTACTTTTGACCAGAATGGTTTCAAATAAAAATTTAGGGGGGAATATTGAAGAAGTAAAAAAAACAAAGTGATTTCGAGAACGAGTAAATACGAAAAACGGCTACCTTACCTACCTACATAAGTACACTTAGCTTATGCAGCACTTATGGCTACATAGTTTTGAAGATAGCTCTTGAGTTATCTGTTTAGGCTAAGACGGTAGCTTGTGAAAAGTGGTTATCCAACCACATTTTGCACACACAACAACTCTTTGCTATTTTTGTGTTTCAAGTCAAGGAACTGCGCCACCGTTTTTCGCACAAAAGCTATTAAATTTTTTCCCTTTTCTACTTTTTTATAATGACATAATTACGCCTTGTTTCAATAGCGGCGGCGGTAGCAATAATAATTGAAGCTCTTCGTAAAATCAGACTGTCTCAAAAAAAAAATTTTGCAAGAGAAAAAGGTTTCTTGTCTCACTTTGTGGGTTTTTTGTACCCGAAAAAATCACATTTAATATGCACCAATAACCCCTCAAAAAATGTACCAGTTCGGTACACTTCCACGAAAGAAAAAATATTCTTTTTATTTATGAGGGATACGGAACGGGAAAAAAATGGAACAACATTTGCATCCGAATTTTCTTCCCTCAGAACTATTCCAAAGAGGCAGCAAAGGCAGAAAAAACACTCAATGTAAATAAATATGTCAGTAGTGGATTTTCTCGTTAAAATTGCTGGATAAGCTTTAATAAAAGATCAGATAAAAGTAACGTAAAAGTGCACTCCTAAATATATCGTTTTGTATCCAAAAACATTTTTGATACAACTGGTTGAGCAAAGTAAAGCATTTTTTTTGGATACTTTTTTCTGTGTGACCATGCTCGCAGACATGGAGCAGGTTCCTCTCGAGACGCATTGAGGAGTATTTTTGTAACCATTGAAAGTAGATTATTATAGACACACTTTAGTGTATACCTATTTTTGCTGGTTCCTTTCTTCACAGAAAGAAGGCCTGGAATGAGAAATTTCACACATGGCCTGCTACACTCATTCCGTCAATGTATCATCATCAATTTCTGGTTTTTCGCTCACAAACCACTTACCTTAATCCCAATTTTTTCTGCTCTCGCTCCCTTCTCAAGTCTCAAGGCTTCCTTATTTTTCAGAGAAGAACTAGGAATCAAAATGTTATAAAGCATTTTCACCCAAGTGCACACACACTGCATTTACCGTATGCAGTCGGCTGTTTGCAATTTTTTTGGAAATGGCAAGACTCGGAGAGGAAAGATTTGTCCCTTCCTCGAAAGAAGGATGATTGAAAGAAATCGGATTTTTTTTTCGAGGGGATTCTGATACTCGAAAGTGGTGCACGAGGATGAAGAGGAAACACGGAGTTCAATTATTACTACTAAGTTGATTTTTGTGCCGAAGGGAAAAACTGGGATACTTTCCCCACTTTAATTTTTTTTCGAAGAAAATACCGAGGGACAGTTTCCCTTGATTTTTTTAGCAATGGAGAATTAGAAAATTTACAAGCTGTCCCCGTTTTAAATATTGTGGTTATATTGACATCTATGCACATTTGACTTTGGGTGGTTGGTCAATATTCGGAGAGAAAAAAAAATTGTCTGCATTGCCAGCAGCACTAGTGTTGCACGATCATTATTATACAAATCCCTTTCCACGTGTTGTGTACTATTCAAGTGGTGATTGTGTGACCAGTGTAAACAAGCCCTTTTTTTGGACACACAGGAAGATAAGATTCGTGGACTTTCTCTGCTGTCCCTGAACTAATCTCATCCTTGATTTTGTAGATTGCTTGTTGCCACTCATGTAACAAGTTAATTACGACTGACTTGTGTGTGCACAATTTTTGTTTGCTCTTTCTTGACTGCTCTTCATGCCTTCAGTAAATTGTAAGTAATTAAATGCGTGGCTCCGAGGATGGAGAGGAAGAGTGCTCCACTTTTTCTCTCCGAATTTTTTTATTATTGCCCACAGGGAATTTTTTGGTGGAAAGGTGTGGGCTGGAAGAGTAGCACCAGTCTATTTTCTCCTTAACTAGACCCGACACACAAAAAGGTTAACACGAAACACCACCACAAAAAAAACATCATTTTCCATTTTGATGCTCGTCTTTCAAATGACTGCATTGCATCTCTGTCCTTTTTATTGAGCATTTGAACACCTACAACATTTTTGGAACTCGCGAGATAGAAAAAAATGACTGATACTGCTTTCCCCTTTCCGCGTCCACTGACTTTATTTGATTGGACATTCAATTACTGTAAAATGCTCGGGATATTTTTATACAGCCGTTTTATAGAGAATTTTGTTGCCTTTTTGCTCTTTTTTTGCAACAATCCAGTAGAGTGTCATGCCTTCCGACAAGAAGAGGAAATATAAAAAAGGACGATGGATGGATATTTTTTTGGAGCGGAGGAAGTCTGAATGGATTGGTGTTAAATGTCCATTTTTTTCTGTGAAGGGAGTCGCGACACGTACGTCTCTGCTTGTTGCTTGGAACATATTACCAAAATGGATCTTTTTTTTGCACACACGCACCAGTTCACAGGGTTCTTGGTACACATATATATTTTAAGAGATAGATGGAAAAGCATAAATGTTGTATTACATTTTTTGTGATTGATGGACATGGACAAGTTGAGCCGTCAACTTTCATTTTTGCATGGGCAATATGATTTCTTTTCCGGCTGTTTCTTCTCCCACTCTTATTGCTCCCCATAATCATATGCGAAGGAAATGGAGACGAGCAATTTAAGTTCACATGGTCAACCTTTCATATTCTGTCATTTCACTATACATCTTTGTTCAGCCTGGAGCATGGATAAACCTGAAATAATAAGGATAATAAAAAAAGTGTGTGTACGTGCTGCTCTTTGTCACACGGAAATCATTTATCCCAGTCAAGACACTGTTCTTCAGGATTGAGGATCAGTATATAGCCAACTGGAAAATGTTTCACGTTTATTAGCTCTCAGTATTACATGCCAAGTTTTCACATGAGTGGGTCTATAAATCATTAAATTGTAAAGGATGTCTACTAAGAATGTTCGAATGTCAATCTTGAAACGGATGTAACAACGAAACATTATGAAAGGGAAGTGCACAGAAAACAATGTGAAATGTGGCGCAGAGGGATTTGAAAATAGGAATTGACATTCCTGGCGAGACTATTATAATTGGAGCATTATTATTAAATTCTGAAAATGGGTGAAGGTTAGTCGCATTCTCACACTCAACCAATCACTAAATAGTTAACAGAGTTTTTGTTGAACACTATAAGTTATTTTTTTTATACATGTTTATTACAGGATAAGCCTGGACGTCTGGATCACGTGGATATTATTCCAAAGTAACACATGTAGAAAGCAATTTATTCTGTTTCGATGATTTTCTGTGATATCTTCACAAGAAATTATTTACGATTGATGGCAATGAATTTTATAGAAATCAGCGTGAATAAAACTTCGTCTTAAACCTTTGAGAAGCATCCTTTTTTGAAAAATTATCTCCTTTCTTTGCCATTTGTCATTGTGCGTATGTGACGCAGTTATCCTTGAACGCGGAAGCGCAAAAGTTAAGTGAAAAGAAGCTTTTTTGTACAGCAAGCGGAATAATAGGTTCCCCTTTAACAAGGAAAATGTAAAGCAAGAAAAAAAAGGTTGGAAAAAATCAGAGCAGCGGAATTGCACACATGTACGTGTACATTTATTACCTACTTATTATTATCCTCATTTTTCCCCGTGCTTCCGTTTCTGTCTTCTTCTTTCCTTAAAAAACTGTACTTATCCTGATGACAAATGGGATAGGCAAAGGAGGTCGCTTCGTGTCTGAAAAGGATAAGTTGCTCTGTGGAAGAAAAACCTGTGCTTATTGCACACATGTACTTCGGAAATATATATTTTAGCTTTACATTCAGCATCACAAAAGTCTATGTTATCAGGTTTTTTTTGGGCAGCAAGCTTGCTAATCCACATTCACATTATTGGAGGGAAAATAAATGGAGGTGCTTCCTTGATGGCCCACCGGCAGCAGGGAGACATCCCATTACGTGCACATGGGACATTTCAATATGTTGTATTATTGTCGTGTCTCCATTCAGCACACGGCTCGTAAAAACCAGGGCAGAAACACACACACACACATTGCATTTATCTTTTTTTTCCCAGACAGAAGGAAAATTCGCTTTATTGTGCAAAACAAAAATCATAGCTTTCCGGGTGTGCTCACAAACACAAAAGACATGGATGCGTGTAATTTGCAAAAAATATATATATGGAGCAAGACAATCATGTAAGCATTAGTTTCCTCTGTGCCATGAACATTCCAACGATTACACTTGTCAGTCATCATCATTTTATTATTTCAGGAAGATTTTTTTTTTCATCGAGCAATTGCCTAATTTCACTTTTTTTTTCCTTCCAAAACTTGGTTAAATTATGGATGCATTAAAGAAAATGGGCTGGATAACCTTGGTTGTAGTATAAACTCATCAACAAAAACATCAAATCACAAGTTTTTTACTTGGATTCCTGATTGATTTGTTAAGAACTGGCGAAAGAGAAAACAAACTTTATTTTCGCAAAGTCAACTTTTTTCCCAAAATGTGGCAAAGAAATGGTTCAATCAAGTGTGGGCTTTTAATAAGAAAAGGTAAAAAGCAAAATGCTTGAAAACTTTTCGCGAAAAAAGAGGTTTCGTTTCATCGGTTTGCGGAATTATAGGCACTCCTACATCTATGAAGGTGTCAAAAGTGTCAGTCGCTTTTCCTTTGGTTCCTGTTATCATATCCAATATCCAAGTTTTTTTTCCTTTATTTCCTTAATAAAAAAGGAGGAAGGTGAGAAAGAGGAGTAGAAAGGGAGAGAATGCACCCGTCATAACGTTTTCCGAGGTAATTAAAGTCACGTCAAAATTGCTCATTATGAAATCTCATTAATAGGAGTAAAAACTACCTTCCAACTACCAACTACTACTAACTTCCAAACTACCTTCGAACTTTTACGGGGGGATATTTTGAGTAAATATGGAGCTTTTTTGGTTTTCTAAGGTGCAGGAAAAACTTTTGTTAGGATATATGATGATGATGGTGATGATGACAATGATGAAAACGTTCCATCGATTTCGTTTCATCGGTTTGCGGAATTATAGGCACTCCTACATCTATGAAGGTGTCAAAAGTGTCAGTCGCTTTTCCTTTGGTTCCTGTTATCATATCCAATATCCAAGTTTTTTCCTTTATTTCCTTAATAAAAAAGGAGGAAGGTGAGAATGAGGAGTAGAAAGGGAGAGAATGCACCCGTCATAACGTTTTCCAAGGTAATTAAAGTCACGTCAAAATTGCTCATTATGAAATCTCATTAATAGGAGTAAAAACTACCTTCCAAGTTTTTCCGCACAGGCTCCTATAAAGTTGTGTCCATAAAAGGTATGTGTTATACGAACTTTTGCGGGGGGATATTTTTAGTAAATATGGAGCTTTTTTGGTTTTCTAAGGTGCAGGAAAAAACTTTTGTTAGGATATATGATGATGATGGTGATGATGACAATGATGAAAACGTTCCATCGTTTTTATTAATACTTTGCGCTCCTCTTTCTCCTGAGGAAAAACGGAGCGGTTATGTGCGCGGAGGTCGGCTTGGGGTACACTCCAGCTGTTGTTTTGATCACTGTGTAGAGGTAGAACCCAGTGGTCGCATTACAATATCAACAATGACTCCAGTAATTTGGTGGCAAGCTGTGAGTGAGCTGGAACGAAAAAACCATCTTGTTTCCTGCTCCATGTTTTCTCCTCTCTGGTGATCATCATCACTGATGATGATGGTGAAGGCTTAAGGTGAAATTAGCGAATTCTATTAAAATGACAGGGGGAAAAGTTAAAACGGTAGATCTTTTTCCTGCTCCACCATCTTGTCCTTAGTGTGTCCACATATTATGTCTTTATAACCCAACATGATACTGTGTGGTCATAGAGGTAGAACCCAGTGGTCGCATTACAATATCAACAATGACTCCAGTAATTTGGTGGCAAGCTGTGAGTGAGCTGGAAAGAAAAAAACCATCTTGTTTCCTGCTCCATGTTTTCTCCTCTCTGATGATCATCATCACTGATGATGATGGTAAAGGCTTAAGGTGAAATTAGCGAATTCTATTAAAATGACAGGGGAAAAAGTTAAAACGGTAGATCTTTTTCCTGCTCCACCATCTTGTCCTTAGTGTGTCCACATATTATGTCTTTATAACCCAACATGATACTGTGTGGTCCGTTCTTTTTTTTTCTAGAGAAAAAAATGTGTGTCGACTTTTTCTGGAAAAGGGATTTCATATTAAAACACGAAACTTTTTTTTTCAACAACATAACCTTCCATTTCCTCTGCTGAGCACATATGGAACGAAAAAAATGCCGAATGAGACCGTATGCAAAAATCAGAGAAGAAAAATTTTTTAGGTGACTCGAAGCGACCCAGGTGCTGCCATATTTTTTACCATCTTACTTTCCTCAAACATGCTAAAAAATATGTTTGGCGAACGAGATGCAAATTACACGCTTTAAAAAAAGTCTGAAGAGCAAATTTTTTTTCGCAAACTTTCCTGTTTTTATTAATAGTTTAAAGTTGACACACTTGCTGGGAGAAGTGTGTCTCGTCTGGAATGGTGTCCTTGGCTCCGCGAGTGGGATCACACACATTGCTCAGCGTCCATAAAACGAAATCGTCATTTTAATCACTGTCGTCATCTCTGCGAAGAAAAAAACCTTTTTTGAATGAATGATGGCTGCCTCCTCGCATCTAAATAAAAATGGAGGCACATTGCATTTTGTTCCACTGCAGCAGTGAATCCTGTTGTTTCAGCATAATAATATCTTGTGTTCATAAATACTACTACCCACCCAAGAAAAAGTAGGGAAAGCAGCTGGTGTGACGTTTGCTGGTGAAAAGAAGGAAGGAAGCATAAAACTTTCTCCTTGGGTTCTCTTTTTGCTCCAAAAAAAACTTTTTTTTTCTCTCTCTCTCTTGTGGAAGTGGCGATGTGTGTGGTAATGGTGGTGGTGACGGCTCTTTTTTCCGTCTTGGAGCTCTGTTGTTTGTGCTTTTTCTTGTGGTGGCGGTGGTGGTTGGTGAAGGAGCTCATGTTGAAAATGAGAAGTTTGATTAATGAGTTGCTGTTTGTCGGCTTCCATTGGCTTAAACTCAAGGTTTAAGGCGACGCGGACGACTGGCCACATGAAAGCATGCAGCAGCACGGATGATGCTCTCTCAAGCATTATTAGTAGAAGGAGAATAACCGAGACGTAAAAGTTTTTCTTTTAATTTTTTTTTACTGGGTGAAGTCAGCAACAGCCTCCTCATTTTATGCAAATGCAGGAGTGTGCATATGTGTGTGGTTGATAGGATGGGAAAAAAGTGCAGAGTTTTCTGTGGCACACATTTTTTGCTATAAACAAGTTGCTTTTATGCGAAAACGCTTCTTTCTTTAATTTTTTCGCAAAATAAACGAAACAGGCTTTATTAATATGCAAATTACTTGAGACTTTTTCCTTTTTTTATTAATGATGATATGATGATACTAATTTGTTTTGTTGCCATTTATTCTACAGGAATCGGATCGACGTCCCTTCAACTTCGACGAGAGCAGCCATCGATGGTGACAGGAGCAGCGAGAACACTGCCGGCCAGTCTTCCTGGTGCTATCACCGTGGGCGATGGTGAACTCGAAGATGAGGAGAGTTTAGACCCGGCGACCATGCCATATTTTGACTACAGTGTACCAAGAAACGTCTCCACGATTGTGGGACAGCATGCATTCCTCCTGTGTCGTGTTTACAGGATGAAGGACAAAGCCGTAAGTTGAATAATTTTTCTCGTCCTTTGAGAAACATTTTATGTATTTGGCATCTCCACTAATTAAAATTATCCTGGTTATCTTTTTCTGACACGTGATAATCACCTCATAAAAAATATCCTTCTGTTATCTCTCTCTCTCTCTCTCTCTCTCTCTGAAAAAAACTGAAATCATTATTTTATTAAAATGAAGGAAAGTAATCCGTTGCACGCACAAATCCAATTAAATCTTTTCCCCGCCAAACGCAAACCAGAAAAAAAAATTTCTCACCTTTTCTCTTTTCAAACACAACTCTTTGAGATGTGAAAATCCCTGCTCGAAAATTAGATTTTGAGTGAAAAATCCCAGCTCAATGTCATAACTATGAGGTGACAGTTGAGGTTGAGCGAAGTGAGCTAATTGTGAGAAGTCTCTCTGGGTATTCTCCTATTTATTACTTTCATGTGTACAATTTTATTCCAGAATAATAATAAAAGTGAGAGAAGCAAGAAAAAGAAAAAAATTTTCTCCAAAGGAAAACTTTTGTTGGATTCAATGAGGAAAGGCGAACTATGTGTAGTCAAAAAAAATAAAGTCCATAATATTATTATATTCTCTCGTCCTCTGCGAAAGTTTCTTTTGTGCAGAGAAAAAATAAAGTTTTTTTTCTCATCAAGTGTGTCTGGTACATATCTTGGGGGAGGATATTGAGCAGAATTTCCCGGTGTTATTATTACCACACTTGTTCTCATTATCACAAAAGAATAATATTGCCTCATCTTTTTCTCGCGTCTCCTCGAACAACCTTCTGTATTGAGAGTCAGACCTATGGAGACTCTGGAAACAACATAATAGTTTTCCATTTCTAAAAAAATTATCATAAAATAAGTCACTCTCTTGCTACTATGATGCGGGAGAGAGAAGAAAAAGGAAAAACCTCAGTCCTGTCAGCTTGGGTTTTTTTTCCTTCTTTGGTTTTTTTTTTCAAATTAAACTTCCCGCTTAAAACAAGATGACGTACCGGGTGGCCGTTTGCAGAGCAAAAGAAGGGACGGACGGACAGATGATGAGCGAGCGAAACAAAAAAAATGAGAAATGCACAATTCTGATGACTACTATGATGAGAAAGTCAGAAGAAAAAAAGTTTATTGGAAATGCCAGTCAAGGACTGTTCATCTCGTTTAATTCTTTTCCATTTCCACGTCAATCAAGAAGGTGCTCAGGTTTTTAATCGTTCTCATCATCCGCATAAGTTGCCACCTTTCTCAACTCAGACTTCAGACAAACTTCAAAAAATTAGCTTTTCCCCCGAAAAATCAATTTTGAGTCAGAGTTGAACTGAGCTTTTCTCATTATTATTAATTCTCGAGGAAAGATTTGAAACCAGAGATGGTTTCACCTTTCGGAAAACCCTGGAAAATTACCTTCCATTCGATGTGCACATGCTCCATAAAAAAAACAGGAGAATGAATGGGTCCAGGTGATATCACAATGTGTCATTAATAATTTTACGAGAAAATATTAAAGGGTACACTGAGGACACTCAGATAAGGGAATATTTTTTTCATCCAAGAAGATTTTATTAGGTACTTCGTATTCTGCCCAAGAAGAAAAAGGGCAAAGGAGATAGATGCACAAAAAAAATCTTGTTCACTTTTTGCTCCATAAATGGTTATCCATAATAAAAGTGAAATCGCACCATCCCATCTTCTCAAAACAAGACACAATAACAATCTTTTCCCTTGTATTATTCTATTGTACCTTGTATCAGAGCAAAATGTACCCATTTTTTCCAAGAACCTCTTTTTCCCCTGTCGACAAGCTTTTTTCACGTTACTTACAAAAAAAGGAAAAAAAGGATCGTAGTAACTACTCTGATCTTACTATGTTCCATGTATCACATATTTCGAACAATGAACATGCCATTTAGGTGTCATTGGTGGCCGTTTGGACGCAGTCCAACGATTTTCCCATCGCATCTTTTTTTTCACTGTGAATACCTGTAGCAAGAGCAACACCATATCTATTATGTAATATGTGTTTCAAGCAAAAAAATAATATTTCGGATGCAGTCAGGATTTTTTTTTATTTCAGGAAAAAAAAGAGAGTATAAGTTATGGTAACATTGGACGCAGTGGGAGATTTCTGCTCCATGTTTCATTGTCAAAAGCTCCCAAATGGGTTGCGAATATTTTTTTCTTAAATATATTTTTTGCGCACAAGACAGAGATATCTGAGGAGAAAAGCGGAAGCACTACACATAGGACTCCTATGTTAAAGCCTTTTTTTCGTCTTTTTTTTCTCAGCGAGGCATGCATGCTTGCACATTCCTCCATCATCTGGCAATTCCATGATAACATACCGGTTCACTTTTTTTCCCGGTGAACATACTTTTTTTCTGCACAACAATTTTCTGCCATTTCTTTTTTTTTTGTGAAAGAGCAACGGAAGTTTTTAGATGTATTACTTTCTTTTCTTGTACTAAGGCATCTCGTATTTTTATATTTCTTTGGTTGGATATTCTTTTTTTTGGTGCACACATGGCCCGAATTATGACTCACATATTTATTTTCTTGTCTTCTTGGGTGATCACGGTTGGTAGAAAGTGTGCTTGGGTACATTGTATGATATCAGAAAGGAAAAGTCCTGAGGTGAAAGAAATGTCTTCTCATCTTTTATTTTTCGACTTTGTCTATCATCATAGTTGTATGTGCGGTCACAGAAGCGGCCGTTGTTGATGATGATAACCTTTTTATTTCTCTTTTATTTCGGGGAAAAGTCAGTAATAAAAATATTTTCACTTGGTTCAGGAAAAAAGCAAGTTTGATTTTTTACGTAGGCACACTCATGGAAGACCGCACACGGCTCGGGGTTGGTATGTAGCGATAGCGGGGGATGACCCTGGAACATCTGATAAGCATCTGACATTTATGTGGCCAGCAAGAAGTCCGATTTGTGTCACTTGTGTTCGGAATTTACTAGCTATAATAATATGGCTTTCGGGACACACATGAAACAAAAAAGAATTCCCTTTAATTTTCATATCTACGTCAGTCTCACATATTTTCTGGCTTGGAAGACTTTGATGTGGAAAAATGTCATATTTTTTTGTCCACAGTCATAGTGCTCCATAATCTAGTTCAGCTTCCTGGAAAACCGGAGGGAATCAAATAGGAGTCAAATTATATTGTATAACCGCAAACTGCTAATACGAATTTGGTTGCAATCTGTGGGGTCGTCCGTGTGGTCCTTCGAGTCAGTCACATGCTCTTCGTCAGATCCAAGAAGTGGAAACTATGAAGATTATAACAAGAAAAAAACAAGGAAGACGGCTCAAAATATATTTTTTTGCTCCATTTTATTTTCATTACTCCCACACAAAACTATGTTTGTGTCCAAAATGTTTGTCCCAACAGACCAAGGTAGAAAATGAAAGTGACCTCGAGACATGCACAAGCAACTTTCCTTCTTTTACTCGAAATTCATAAAAGAATCCCTTCGGGGATAATCAGTTCGCTCTTGATGACCTACATATTTTTTTTCTAAAAAACACAAAAAAAAAGTTTTGCAAGAGTGGAACTGGTGGATGATAATGATCGGAATTTCTCCCTTGATTGGAAGTGGAGCAGACGAATAAATAAAAAAAGTCTCAGGCGGGGAATCTCATGATTTTTTTGTAATTCCACAAAAAAATACTTCTAAAAAAACTATTTTTTTTCTGTAATTTATATAAGACATTTTGGACCAAATTCTTGACAATATTGCATTATTACCTTTTCGAGACTCTCAACCTTGGGAAAAGTCTCTCAAACAAAAAACCTAAAAAAACAATAGTCAAATTCATCAAGTAGGCTCATTCTTATCACAGAGGTATACTTAAGTAGGGGTTGTATGACTTCGAGTGCACATTTTTTAATTAGAGCGGCACAGATTTTCCTTCAAGTGTGGAGAGGAAGTCTGTAAATATAAGCTGGGATAAGTGTGTGTGTACACGTGTGTGTCAACATCCTCCCTTTCATGGAGCACAGAGAGGATGATGAAGAGAAAGCATCTTATATTTTTTATTATTAAATGCTACTTCGAGTGCGCTCCTTCCTTGAGCACATTTTCCAGAGAAAAAAAGGAGGAGAAGGAAATTAAGGGAAGGAGGAAGGAAGAGTGGAGCTTACAACTTTCGCTATTTAAAACCCAACTTTCTCCTTTACTTCCATCATTGTACTGCAGCACTCAACTCAGCCCGACCCCAAAAAATATATATTCTCCTTTTAGCTTATTTCCTGCCTCAGCAAAGGCGGAAAGTAGTCAAGGACGTGCGCGCGCATTTCTTGTTCGTCGCCCAGAAATTTTAACTTTAATAGTGTTCCATAAATGCACATATAATTTTATATTATTGCACAAAATGGGCATCGTTACGGACATGATGCACTTTATAAGGATTTATACAAGAGATGTCGTCTTTTTCGGAATCATTATCGCTCCACGGCTCTTGACAACGTTATTATGGGCCAAGAAACTACGTGGTTATCATGATGATAACGGTGTCCTTAGATTTTTGTACACATGTAGTAATCCTCTTCTGCTCAGAAATACACAGATATATGATGATAACTGTCAGTGCGGACGTTTTGTGGAAAATGTGCGCATCATTATGATCCTCTCTCCGATGACCATTATAGCCCACACCAGCGTGACCACCCACTGCAGTGATGATGGTGAGTTTGCTCAGTGGTGCATGTTCCACCACATAATAATCATCAAGATGATGACAATGATGATCATCATTGTCACAGCATCGCATCCCATCACAGCTCCAGTGTTAAGGCAGTACCTTTAACGACCATTTTTTTTGGTTCAACAAAAGAAACGCTCCATTTTGTGTTTGCTCCGCTGCTGCTGCAACTTGTTTTTATTAGTGGTCCAGTAATCAATTGTGGTAATGGCGATGCGGTAGGTGAAAAGTTTTCCATCCTTTTTTTTTCTAGAAGAAAAAAAAGAGGAAGTGAAAACTAGAAAGCTTGTTTGTGGCTAAAAAAGAAGAAACTTGTCTTTTATCTCTGTTGACAGAAGTGGTCGTTGTTGTGTGAAGAACAAACTTACATGGTTTCCATTGAAAAAAAAAGAAGGAAAGTTGTTTCCTGCTTCTTTTAATGGGTGTTGCGAGGCCGCTTTCACTGAACCGTGTATTATCTTGTGTGTTGGTGTAATAATGGTGATAGCAATACATACTCATTTTTTCAACTTTGTATTGGCTTTTTTTCAAAATCCTCCACATTTATTTCAATCTTGGAAAGGGAAAAAAAATTTCAAGGAAGAGATGTATCCATTTTAAAGGAAAAGAAATTGCTTCTTGTCTCCTGTATGGGGAGTACTTGAAATTGTGTGTGTGGGCTTATCTTCACTGGAGGAAGTAGTCCAAACATCGGGTACTTGTTCTTCACAGCTAATAATATTTATTACCTCGTTCTCAGAAAAAAAAGTCGTGATCTTTGTGTGTGAGTATAGTAGCCTGGATTATGGGAAGTTAACCCTTTAAAGATTTTTTTTTCTTGTTCCATTTTTTTGGTTGAACCAGATGGCTTGTTTATTACTACTTTGCTGAGTATTAGGAAAGTTCACAGAATTTGGAATGTTCGGGAATAAAGGGAAAAATTGTCTTATTTTGACTTTTTGACAGTGAAACCTAAGCATTGTCAGAGTTCAACTCTGAAAATTCAATTGGAGCATCTTCTAACTCTGTTTTTGATGTAAAAAAGTGATCTTCTTAAAACAAGGATAAGAAGGAAAAAAGAAATGAAGTTATGGAGTACTCGCATTGATCACAATGACGGAATAATGGACAACTTTTTTAAAGTTTGGAAGCAGCTCATATTTATTTCATAGTATAGCAGGTTGATTGTACTCTCGTTGGGATTTTACCAGGAATCAGAATCCATATTAGGCTTTACTTGTTACTTGTTTTTTTTTCTGGGTAACACAATTTGGGTCACTTCAATCTTTGTCTGAAGATAACCATCTGAAGATAAGAAGAAAGTTTGAAGAAGGAACGAGAGTGAAGTAAAAGTTTTCCTCCTTCACGGGCAATTTTCTAACACGAGTGGAAAGATTTAGGACGGATTTTAAACCGCGTGCCCACATTACCATTTGATGAAGCCATTACAATTGATTTATAACAACAGTAATTGTTTGCATAGAAGAAGAAGAACAGAAGCACACGCTCCCAGGCAGGGCTGACCGTGAGGAGACAGCCGTTTAATTAATGACTGTCCTTCATTCCAACTAGTCTTCCATCCTAGCTAATTTATTTCCTTGAGGAGACACCGAAATGCCTCCATAATGTGTGAAAGCAGGTCTCGTTTCCTTTTTCGAGACAAAAGAACCAATAATTAAACCTGCCTGTGTGTTGCCCAATTTTCCAAGATTATGTACACCGTGCTAGGCTTAAAGAATGTGGACAACTTTTGTATTCATGAGTTACACAACTATTAGCATTGCCTATTTATGGAGCGCTCCGGTTTAATAAAACATTGTTTTGTCCAGAACGCAGAAGAGGGACATAACCTTGAAGAACGTAAAAGAGTACCAATTTGGTTGGTAGGATCAATGAACATAATATATTAAAATGGGTCGATTTTTTTCTCCCCTTCTCTTCTTATCATACCAAAGATCGTAAATAACCACACTTTTAATATCTTCGGATCGAAGCAGCCCTTGAACAAGGAAATGGGGGAAAATGGACCATCCAATAAATACATAAAGCATAAACATCCTTCCACAGGGAAAAAAAAGAAAAACTTCTTTTTTCTGCACTTGTGCCATATCAGCGAGACCTTGTCACACTGAATTTACGTTTTTTTTTTCAAATGGGGTCGTAACAATTTTGAGCTCGACCCTGAAACCAAATTTACAAATTGAACAACCCACACAAGAAATGGATCTCCCTTATAGAAGGACACATGTGCATGCATGACTTCTTGAGTACAAGAAAACGATGAAGAAGAATAAGATCAGATCTACTTGTTGAGAACACTTATAACTGTACTTTTCCCAAGTGGCCCGGAGAAAAAAAAGAGACTGTTTGAAAATCAGCCAGAGGCTCATGGATACTTCATAAAATGGGACATATGTGGCGCACACACTCTCTGCAATGGCAATGGCCTACTCACTCCATTCTTGCCATCATTGCCACCATCTTCTAAAAAAAAGAAAAATTGGCAGTGTGCATTGCCTTAAGTGTCGTTCCCCGTTAATCTCCATTTTTTCCATCTTGCATGCTTAACTTCTAACTCACAAGTGAACACAGTTAAGTAGAAAATAAAACGAGATTGAAAAATGCAAAAAAGGACGCATCACTTTTCATCCTTGTCGCTATTGAAAAAAAGAGGAAATGACTACATAATGTTGATGCTTCTTGAACTAAAAAAATGCTGTACGCTTGTGTGCATTAAATACCACAATAATGTGCAATGCAAAAAAATGAAATAACGAGCTGGTGAACTTTTTCCGTGTATGCATAAATGGGAAAGATGGAGATGTACGTTTAAAGTGGCATTGAATGTTTTGGTTTTATAAATTCTTATTGAATTAGTTAATATGAAAGAAGAGGCCTTGAGCGAACTATTACAGAATCCATTTTTAGCATTCTGAGAAAACATATGAAATCCTGACGCAGAAGATGCGCTCCACTTAAGCGTAGATTTTTTTCAATGTGAAACAACAAATAAACATGTTTTTCGTGCCTCCGCGTCACTAAAAAAGTAACTTTTTTAGTCCTCGTGGCTTTCACTCAGGGATCCATATTGAAAAAGAAGAAGAAGAAACGTGTGAAGAGATGAGTGAAATCTGGGAAGGAAACCACACACCACCTTTGTAAACACATTTGGACTATAATGTGCGTATCTAGAATAATATAGATATCAAATGTATTTTTGGACACACTTTCTTGTCCTATTAATATAGGTTGTCAGGATGTGTTCGAATTAACATTCGTTTTCTCCAGGAACTGGTGACAGCGAATTTTCCCTCCAAAAAGCCAATCTCAACAAATTCTCCTCCAGCACAAGCTGATAAGAACACATTTACATGTTTTCTTTCTGCTTTCACCAAAGTCCTTTGCGATCACTGCGTTTCCTTGAGATACATAAAAGGTACGAAAAGGCGTGTAGTGAAAATTTTCCTCCTCTGCCCAACTTTTTTCTACAATATTCTAGCAACGCAACAACAACAAAAGAAAGGAGGAAAGTTATTGGCACACTGAAAACTTTTTTTTCCTCCTTCTCTGTTCTGTGAGTGACGTAACGGGGAAGAAATATTGTGTCTCGTAACACCTAACAAAATTGGGAAGTTGAGGGAGGCTGAAAAAGGAAGAGGAAAAGAGTGACTGTGTTCTCTTCTTAAAACCAATTACCTCGTTCTTTTCCAACAATCTTGTTGCATTAGGTATGCAAAGTAGAAAGGCGTGTACTATTCCGAGACAAAAGATGGAGGTCCCTCTTGTTTTATCCAAAGAATGGGAAAGTAGTAAAAAAGAGTATGTAAAGACACTTGTCTTGGATTACCTTCTGCTTTTTTTATTCTCCTTTTCAACAAATTGTTTACCCGGAGACTCCTTTTGTTTCATTTTCTTGTGGGACACGGGAGAACAATAGAAAGACAATATTATGAATTTTGGATACATTGAGGAGAAAGTGTTTAAGCTTGTCCTCCGACTAAAACTAGAGAAGAAGCTTTTTTTTCCTTTCTTCTCGTTAATATTGTCGTTTTTTATTTTGATTGTAGCCTTCTGGGAACACAATTCCAATCACTTTCTCTCTGTCTGCCTTTTTTTTGTTAGGTAGACCTAGACAATGAAAGGATTGTGAAGAAAAAAATAAAGAAATTTTGCCCTGGAGGAACAAATAAAAATATAGAAAACGAAGCAAGGTAACAACAGGAAGTCATCCGAAGAGGAAAACAATATTGTGTAGACAGGAGAAGATACAACCTGGCTTCCAATCTTTTTTTTTTCCTATTTTTTGTTTCCTTCCTTCCTTTCTCGTTTTGTGCACGCAGTACGGATTTCTTGCGAGATTGTGTTGTTTTATTGTAAAAGATTTGGAGTGAACTTTGAAAAGAAAAGATGATAAGGCATGTTCGGAGAAAATCTCTCCATGTAATGTAGTATGCGACCCTGGCCACATTGGCTCCAGGGCACAATGCTGTACTACAAGGAAATTATGACAAAGAAAGGAAATCCATTGCGTTTTATTGTTTAACGGAGCCAACGCAACGCAGGAAAAAAAGATTTGTCTTGTGTTGTCTATTCTCCTTTTTTTATGGAGGAGCGACCACATTTCAACCAATTTTGTAGTGAGAAGTCGAGGGGAAAAGCGAAAAGGGAGGGAAGTTGCAATCAAAATCGCTTTTCCTACAGATTAAAGCATCAATTATGCATAGATGAGCGTACACAGGTTTTGCTTGTACAACCAGAGAGGAGGAGAAAGATAAGGTGTACGTGTTGCTCACGAGGTGGAAAATGGCCTTGTAATTTAATGAAAGATTCAGAAGGAAGAGCAAACTCTTGGATGTGTTCAGGTAAATGGCTAAGTAGGCAGTGGAAAACGCTCCGCTGAGAATTTTCCACGAGTAATGAAGTGAGAAATGTGGAGCGAGAAGGTGTACTTGGACTTCA
>JAHZNF010002123.1:0-13738 GCA_027744215.1 Troglopedetes dispersus
TTAAAGTTTTTGAAAGTCATCATCAGTAAAACAGAAAGCAGAACCATCCAGGTTTATAAAATTAAGAACTAAACCGTCCATAGCTTAGAGTTTCGAACTGCAGCTATTGGACAAGAAACACATATAATAATCATAATAATAGGATATGCATAAATACATGTGAGAGTCCGCATACTTGTTTGTGAGGAGAGAAGGAGGAGAAAATAGAAAGTTTTGGTTTCGCCGGAGAAAATGCTTTTTTTTGGGGGGGAGAGTCGGACAAGAAGCAAAAGTGAACAATGGGGGTTTGTGTTGCAGAACAGAAAGGAGTGCACCAAACACGGTGGACATTTAAGAAAAGAATAGTTCTAAACAAAAAATATTTATAGGTGTATTTATGTATATGTGTGTGCACACATGTGCTTATCATCATTCACATCGTCATCATCATCATTCTAATATGTAGTAGTTTATAAGCTGGCTGGAGAAAAAAGCTGGTGTGTGTATTCTGTTCCATTTGTTGTTGTTGTTGCTGCTGTTGTAGTGTTTTCTTCTTGCTCTCTGGAGTGTGTGCGCACTTGAGTGATGTATTGGATGAAGGTATCTCAGATAAGTAAAAAAATGCCTGTGAATAATACCCATAAATATTATAAGGAAGGATTTCTGTTCGCATCCCTTTTTCCTTCCTTTTTTTCCAATGCTGGTTCCGTGCAAAAAAATAGGAAGAAAGTAACTAAAGTCAGAAATAAATGGGATAAGCCAAAGATATCCTTGTTTCAGCTAAAAAGGTACTCCTGTGTACACTTTGTACGTATCTGCTTTTGTGAATGCAACTACTTACAAGAGTTTTTGTTTTCAAGGAGAAGGAGGAACTCGAAACAAATTTATTTCTGCTTGCTTTTCTCGATTAAATACTTTGACACAGCTGTGCTACCTAAAAAGACCCGTGTGTGTGTGTTGTGTGTGTGCACTTGAGTAATAACATGATATCATGACACACACACACACAATTGCAATTTTTTCCCCTCACCCAAATCATCAGTCTCGCGAGCAAAAAAATTACACTTCCAGCCTTCTCCAGACTTTTTTTTTCGAAGAAGAAAAACTTGGAACTCTGTTTTCTATACATACATATATATGAAACATGATGTGTGTATAAATATCACGTGTACATGTTGTGCTGCTGCGACTTTACTCTTTCTTTTCAGGAATTGCTTATTATTACAAGAAAGGGATTCCGTCATGCATCTATTTTTTTCCAAGATGGTCACGATGATGATGATGATGACGCCAGGACTAACTTCTTCTTTCTTTGCTACCTTATTCATGTTTTTCACTTCCTTTTCTTTGCTCCAAAATAAAAAAAAGTTGACGCTGGGTTGGGAAGCATGGCGTTAGGTACTTTGAAGTTGTCGGAGGAAAAAGAAATAAGAAGGAGGAGAAGAAAAAAAATGGTGTTGTGTTGCGTTTGGATTCACCGTCACTCGGAGACGTTGAGCAGGACAAATGAATGAGTGAAAGGGAAGTTGAGTAAAGAAGAAAGTTGAGAAGCACGAAAAAGGAGGGAAAATAAAAGCGGAAGGAAATGAACAGAACCATATTAAAATATCGAATCTGAAGAGAGAAAAAAAATGTTTCGCAGAGAATTTTATACGGTACCTTCACACACCATCTTGTCTGCATCTTATCGTGGGTGTGCCAAGGAAAGGAGACAAAAAAATATTTTGAGAAAAAGAAGGAGACGCGAAGGGGTAATCACGTTCCAAGAAAATTCATTCATTCATTTCATTCATTCTTTTCCCGTCGTCATTCACTCATCTGCTTTCCCAGCCTTCTCGGATATCGCGAAAATGCAACAACATGAGTTATTATTATAAGAAGCTTTGGGTGAATGAAGCGAGAAGCATGGTTGATATTCTTGTTGGTGTTGTGCTATGTGTGTCCATATTTATTATTTTTTGGTGTAAAGATATACATTTATATGCATATTCGTTTATATGATTATGTTTTTTCGCCTCGCAAGACAGAAATAATGTGTGTGATGATGATAAACAGGAGTAGCTGAGGAGAGAAAATGAGAAACTCGAAGGAAAGGAGAATGCTTATCATCATCGCCACTACGACACAAAAAAAACTTTAGTTGACTGTGTGATTTTCTCTGCCATTGAGAAAAGTCACCCATGTAATGTCTCATCGCTTTCTCTGAGTCCTTCTCGCCTCTCCACCAATATTTTATGCATATGTGCACACACAACACCCCACCAACAACGGAAACAGATATGGACACAATTTTCGAGAGACTGGCTCCAAAAAAACGTATCACAACCATACTCCTATATTTTCTTCCATTTTACACAAAACAAGAAAAAAGTTTAGTTGCTGCGACTCTCCTTAAAAACTTTTTTTTTCTCAAGCTATTTTTGTTTCTTGGAGGAGGAATGGAGGGTATTGGAGGAGTGGGAGGAAAGGAAAATGAAAATTATCTCCTTGTTGTGTCCTTTGTTGTGGAGATGATGAGAAATCCACTATCAACTTTATAATAATGCTCCACGTTTTGTCTTCAGCAATATTTTGCGCTACACCACGTCCTCCCCAAATTTCAAGTTATTTTTTTTGTTTCAGCAGAGTGGCTATACACTCTGGGCTGGACAAACATTTCCACTTTTCCGTTCTGCCTAGATAATCACACGTTTTTTAGTCTCTTTCAAGAATACACTCGTAAAAAATGGAAAATATGTGGAATGTTGAAGTGGAACCAGTAGCCCAAAACATAGTGAAGCACTCTTCTCCTGTTTTTCTTGTTGTTCAACATGGAAATGAATTAAGTAGGACGGGGGAGCTTTGGAGAAAACAGAGATAATCTAATTGAATTTGTGTAGGAGATGTGCTGGGGAAAAAGGACCAAGAAAACGAGGTAACAACGAGTGTCAAGAGGAAGCAGCGAGGAAAGGCAGAAGAGTGGAAACTATGGATTCCAACAACACATATTCACACACACACATGCTTGCGTTGGCTTCATCGCTTTCATTTTATTTCTGATGAGGTGGCTCCTTCTGCAGTAGCTGCAGAAGAGGGAATTTTGCTCAAGGGCAGTGGTTCGTGAGAAGAGCGAGAGAAAATAATGCTGATGCTGCCGGAGCACAAAAAAATATATAAAAAGTTGCCTTTGTTACTAAAATTTGTGTAGTCGTCCTGGTCGTCATCATCACCGGATGAGCGGGAGAGTGGATGAGATGAGGGAGCGGAGCAACATGCTCCATTATTATTAGACACGCAGAGCATTTATGGAGCTGTGAGAGTAATATGGAGTAAGTAACAGCAAGCTACTTGAGAGCATCGCCGGAGTAATAACAGCGAAATGGCGCAAAAGCTTGAGGAATCTTCTTTCAGGTTCACTTGCTTCATCATTTCTAGATTGTCTCAGGCATCCCGAAAGTCTGGGCAATAATCATAATAATAGTGCCGAGGCACTAATAATAATGGCTGTTCCAAGAGAGGATCAAATGACATTCCTAATTCTTCGGAAAACATTCCAACTTTGGGACTTCCCTCCTTGTCTGTCAGCGGGTCAGAAAAAAAAATAATACCGAGAATGGAGGAAAAGACAAAAGATAGGAAAATGGGGAAAAACTTTTTCCCTCGGAAAATATATAATATCCATTGAGAAAAGAGGAGGGATGAAGAAGCTAGGGGATTCCGGACATTCCATTTTGGAGCAGTGAACCTTTAACTGCCACTCAAGCTAATTCGAATACAATGCCATTGTGATTCCCTGGAAAATCCAGACCATTTTTGTCTTTTGTGGCAAGAAAATGTTGGTATATTTCAGCAGTGTCATGGAGTCACTTTGTTCAACCCTGTCTGTCTGATACCCACTTTATTTCTCAGGAGGATGTATAGCATACACACTTGGTGCATGTATATTGTCTTTTGTGGGTCAATGTTTGCCTTCAGATGGGAACCTGCTTTTGCCTCCATTCTTGCTCCGTATTTATCCTTAATCCTCACGAGAGCAAATCCTGAAAATGGTTGGTCGTTTTTTGGGAAAGATCTTCCTACTAATCCTTTACCACATGTCGGTTGCCTTTTCACAGTTGATCTTAGTTTCCCACGACCAGAAAAAAAAGTACAAGAAGAATCCCATTTTCACAAAAAATGCACAACGTGAAATACAAAGTGGCTGCTCAAAATGCACGGACACACACGCGATACATGTTACATTATGTAATGTGCGGCTTTCCTCCATTCCAAAGCACATGGAGACCGTTAAGGCGAAATGCTCCAGAAAAATTTCTTCGGGGAAAAGGCTGATCCTCGTGTGTGTGTCGTGATTAATACAGATTTTCACTTGTTCCACTTGCCTACTCACCCATTCATTAATTCAGGGAGATACTCCTTCATTGAGCGCGAAAAAAAGGGAATGAGCTACAACATCACTTGCAAAGAAAAACCAGATGTGAGGATTCACCAAACATCTTTTTTTTGTTCACATCATGTCTTCAGAAAAGACAAGGAAGAAAAGTAAGCTTATCATGTGAGTTTGGTGAGGGTTTCAGGTGGCTGGCAGAAGGATGAGCACATCAACATCAACATCATCCAAAAAAAACTAAAAAACCAATTCGTGTGATTTCCTTTTTCAAGCTGTTCTAGTCGAAAATGGATAGGAAAATGCACACACAAGTTGTGTATGCACATCACACACACATATCATCCCGAGTCTCCAACTACTGCGTATTTACTTGTGTATAATGTAGCCCAATCCATGTTAACTATCGGCATATCCATTTTTATGGAGCAGGAGGTTCTTCTTTTCTTGAGCAACTCTTTTTTTTAAAGGATCTTCTCATGGATTCTGGTGGGATGCATCGCATCGCCTGTTTTTTTTTGTTGAAAAAAAGTTTTTCAATACGATAAGTGTTGCAGCATTTAAATCCCTCTTATTTTGTGAAAAGAGAAAGCCTGTACGCCTCATCTAGCCTATGTTCTATATTGTATTATAGACGTGTTTTTTGGAGGAAGATTCCCTTTTTTTGCTCCACTTCACCATCACATTTCTGCTTCCACAGTGCACTGCTGGTGGTGGTGGCATGGCAGTGATTCTTTCTTGGAGCACACATGAGAAGAAAAGGAGGAAAGGGCCATACTCTATCTTTTTTTTTCTTTGGTTTACTTAAGAATAATGTGACTTGTGAATTCCTCTGTCAGAATGAATGAACTTTTTTCAGAGGAGAGGAGACGATGAGTTATTGGGATTCCCGAGTATTGTAGATTGTGAGAAATGGGATTTTTTTTCGAGGGATTTTTGGTTCAGTAAAGAATAAGGAGGGAGATATTGATTTTTTTTCTTTTCCACATTTTTTTTCTCTTTAAAAGCCTTCCTCTTTTAAAACGTTATTATTACCAGTTATGGGAGTACATACTAATAAGTTGGTGTGTGTGGTGTGCTAAGAAAGAGAGAAGCCAAGAAAAAAAAACAGGTGATGTCAATTCATGTGTGTGGTTATGTGGTGCACCAAGGAGGTTCGTTGGAAGGGACGGGACTTGGTGCAATATGGTCTCTTTTCTCCTCCTCGGGTGGGTGGATAAAATATATATAAGATGAGAAGGAGAAAAAAAGCCTTAAAAGATTAATTTATGGGCTGGGTTGGGCATCATAAAATGGGAGAGCAAAGAAAGAGCTATTATTTAGCGTTAAAATGGTGGGTAATATTGTATGTGATCGCTTTGTCGGTCTATCCTTACCTAATCCTTTTCTGCTGTGTACGGGTGCAGATGTGTCACCATGAAATTGTTTTCTTCAAGGTGAACACGTGAGCTTATCCCTACACTATACACATACGTGATCTAAAAATACTCTTCCTGGATTTCACTCAACTATCCAAAGTGTGAAATAAATGTCATTAAAAAGTTGAGCCAAAAAGTTCCATTATTTTTTTTTGAGTAATTAATGCATTTGTTAAACTTCTCCATTGTTTGAAACAGTTGGCACACATCACTAAGAGAAACCTGGGAGTCAAAAGTTCGTGGGACAGCCTTCTCCTCTCGCAAATATTTTATTATGGATTCATGGTGGATGGGTAGACTAGAGGGGAGGATGGGATCTCCGATGAGCCAAAAAAATAGTTCACTTATAAAACTGCCACATGGGATGGAGAGAGGAGCACCCTTTATCATGTTCCTTTCTCTTTTTATATGCAAATTACGGATAAAAAAAGTTGGATCCAGAAGAGCGTATACTTTCTTGAAAGAAGTCTCAGAAGTTATTTCCGCGTGGCGTGCTCGGTTTATTGTTTGCGATTTTTTGTTCCTTTGCGCTACTCCTCCTGTTGCACAAAGAACGCGAAGAAGAAGTGAAAGAAGAAAAAGCAATTTAAGACCTTCCCTTCTTCTCGCTCAACACACAGGTTCTTTTTTTTCTTGCACAATTCTCGTTTGTGGCTTCTCCGAAATGAATGAACTTTTTTTGTGAAGGAATTTACTCTCATGGTTTGGATGGTAGTAACATTATTGCTTTTGTGGCTTTTCAAAATTATTAGACTTTCAAAAGCCAAGTTATTGCCGCCGAAATAAATTTTTATGAATGGAAATTCTTGTGTAGGGGCACATTGAGAAAAACAATTGCGCTCATTCCAAGCCATACTATTATTTTATCTCCGCATTATTCTCCATTTCATTTGGCAGTTTTCCCTCTGATTTTCAATCGACTCTCCAGCAGTCATCTACTCAAAGCTTCGGGGAAACATAAAGACACACGTCCTGGGAAAACAGGCGGAAGGGACTTTCAACGGGAAAAAATAAACATTTCAATTTCAATTAGTTTTGATAAGGGATTTGCGTGCGTGCCATTTTCTCTCCTCTTCTCCTGCGGATGTTTTTCAACACAGAAAACAAACTCCATCCATAAAAAAGTGACCACAAAAAGCTCTGTAATTTCTGGTTGGAGGAAGCCCAAGCAGCATGATGCACAACAACTGAACGGTATTAAATATCTCACATATGATGCTTATCATCATACCTTTTTTTGCGGCCGGGTATCATCACAGCCGGAAAACGGTACTGAAACTGAAAATGCTGGTTATTATATTATCTTTGCTCCTCTCTTTTTGTGTGACGGTTTTTTTGTTGCCTATCCAGAAGAATTTCTAGACACAACGACTCCGGTGATGAGCCAGGCATTATTGTTTTATTTATTATTACGCAATAAAACAGCATGGAATGAAACTTCTGGGAACGTTTTACCCAGCATGGAAGCATTCTTCTCTCTCTCTCTTTCTCTGACTCTTGTTCATTTTCGCGTGTGTTGTGTTGAGAGTGTGTGCACTTCCTCCTCCCAAAGCTTATCTGATGGGAACAACTCCCACTTTTGTTAGTTAGACTCTTTTACCCACTTTTTTTCTTCCTCGGAGGCGGTATTATTATATCTCTATATATTTTTCGACTCTTTCATTCCTACCGACGACTACTTCTGATAAACTTGCATATAGCTGGAGTGAGAGAGGAGTTTCTACTGGAAAAACTGGAATGGGACCGTGGAGACTAGTTTCACACGGAATTATTCTGGTGCACAATGGCTCAGCCCAGAAAGAAAGTGAGAGAAACATGTATTATTTTATACCTGTTTATTATGTCCTCCCCTGTTTTTGCCTGGCTACCTTGTATTATTTTTTTTGCATATGTGTAAAAAAGCACAAGTAAAAAGTTTGGTGTGTGGAAAAAAACATAAAGCAAAAAAGAGAACTATACATAGTGTGCACTATTATTTCCTTTATTGCCCTGCAAGACAATTTGAGACGATTTCTCGCTTTCATGTCCATGCCTGGAGCTACCACGCCACATCACGTCTGTGGAATACACACACACACAAACACATTTCTATTTATGCACACACACGTGTGTGTGTTCCAAAAAATATGAATATTATAATATGCATCAATATAACATGTGTGTGTGAGTGTATACAACACACAAGTTTTTCTTTCATGTGCGAGTCTTCATAACAAAAAATATAATAAAGTTGAAAGTATTCACCGAAAAAAGAGTCCACAAAAAAATACCGAACTTTTGTGTGCACGAATATCAGGTGGCCCGAACCTGAGGCAGTTTCAGCGCGTTTAGCATGAAGGAAAAAAGGAAGAAGAGAGAAAGTATCCGATATTATGGGAAAACGCGGGAAGAGCACAGCAAGGAGCACAGCATCCTTTGCATCCGAAAATTGTCTTCTGCTGCGTTGCGAACACAAGAGTGTGTGCATCGTTGGTGGTCTTCTCCTCCCTTGATTTATACTTTATTAAGTTATATGAACTTGATCAGAAAAATGTGACAGGGACGGAGACGAGAAAAGAATGGCTCTGAAAAAAAGGAGGGAAATAATAAAAAAAAGAGTTCATGCTTCTCCTAAACGATACATAATGAAAAAATATGACAAAAGGTCTCCACCAAAAGGTAACCTCATATTTATCTATACCTACACGACACAAATACTACCGTACATGCATACACTCAAAATGAATGAAGCAAGGGAAAGTCTAGAAAAAAAAGTTGATATTCCTTAGCCGAGCTTTAGAAAATGGAATATTATGGAGGTAAGTTGTAAGGTAAGCATTATTACACTTTATTATTGCTACTTTCTCGTGTCCTTAAAAAAAGCAGAGAGAGTAAGGAACAAACCTGCACGAGATGGAAATCTCAACGGTTGCCGTTGGGTCGACGGCAGTTCCTGGTGTGAACTGGGTATTCATCTCGGCGTCGACGTTACCACCACCGCAAAACACTTGAGAAGCTCATCACCGACAGGATATACATTGTATATGTGTATCTATCACATGCACACACACACACAACAACTTCAAACTTCAACTTCCGGCGAAAGCTCTCGCTTGAAAATAACAAAAAATAAATAAATAAAACTTTCCAACACACTTCAGTTTTCTTTGGAATTCCCTGGACAAAATATATATTTTTTTATTTTCCAACTATGTTCCACATCCCTCCAGAAAGTTATTGTTCAGTTGATGGTTGTTTAGTGGAAGATGGTTTTGCGCGGAGGATGTGTCACAGCAGGAGTCCATCTATCATTTAATTATCTTATCACAATGATGATGATAACCGCACACGCTCACCCACGCGGTTCCTGGCCACTTATCACAGAAGAAGAAGAAGAAGAAAAATTTAATTTAATTATTGCGACAGGACCAGTGAGACAAAGGAGAGGAGAAAAAAAAACTGTTTTTTTTATGGCGAGTCGCTCATTTTTCATTTCTGGAGCAGGATAATATATGTAACTTCTTTTGTCCATTCCCTTTTAGAGAAAAAATTTGGCCCTGGAGAAGAATTAATAATATGAAATTGTTTCTACCTGTTGAGAGGTCAAAAAAGGTCAAACCACTTTGCACCATTTAACTCCTTTTATTTTATCTTGATAAGCATGAACTACCCACCATTATGAACTCAGGACACGCCACCCCGTCGATTCATTTTACTTGCTCTAATAATCATTAAAAGGAATGGGGGCAATATGGAGACAAGACAGAAAAGCGCAGAGAAGCATTTATATATATTTTTTCTGAGCGTGTGCTACAGGACAACGCGATGGAGGCACGCAGCGGGACAATCAAGTTTAACTAGCCCTGCAAGAATACCATATCATTTCCATTTGGAGCAATAATACTTCTTTTTTTCTCTGTGACTTCAACTCTCTCATCGCTCGTTTGAGAAAAAGTAAGCCTTTTCTCCTCTTTGCTTTTCCTTTGCTTTACAGTTCCATGTCGTGATCTTTTCTCTTTTATTTTTACAAAATGAAAAAAAAGTATAATAATCATAGCTTTGTGTGTGTGTATGTGTGTGCGCACACACATCTATACATAGCATGCTCTTTTTTTCGTTTCCTGCTTTGCTCTGATGCTTATCTGTGAGGCATGTCAAAACAGATAAACTGCCTACAAAAAAAGCATGGTCTACCATTTTCCCTCTGTTTTTCCGCTTTTCTCTCCGTTTTATGGAGGAAGAAGGATAAGAGCAGAGAGCATTTCGAAAAGGATTAGTGTCTCATATTTTCGTGTTAATCTTTACGACGATGACGAGATGATGATGATGATGATGATAGATATGAAATGATATGATCATCATGGATGGAGTCGAGCAGGAATCTCTCCTTTTTTCATTGTCCATAAAAAACCCATATTTATTTATGTCCGCAATGATGTGAGATTCTCTCTCGTTTTCTCTTCAGAGCTGCGAGTGTCATTCCACGAAAAAAAACAACGATTGCAATCCTTTCCTCGGCCTTTTGTGAACTCCGCTTTCACTCAAAAAGGGCAAGCTAAATAAAATGCATAGCCGCTGGTATCAAGCACGGCAGCTTAGCATATTCACTTTTTGTGTGTGCTTTTTTTGCGAGTCAATTTTATGGACACAGAACCGCTGCGGCCATTTTATTAATGGACTGTAACAAGTAGTAAAAAAGAAGATGAGAAAGCATCCTCATTTTATCTTTTGTTGGTTGAGGACTGACAGTAAATTTGATCAGTAAATTCATCCGCGGGCAATATATAGGTGTGCGTATAATTTTATTGTGTGCGCACATATTGATCCTAAATAATATGGTTATTATATTTTTCCCCTCTTTCTATTATGTCTCGACCAGATTGCGTCTTCTTCATGATAACTAATTCACTTATTTCAGATTTTTTCGTAATCTGTTTTCAAAGTTATATGTGCACACGTGCATGATAAGTGTATTATGAGTTACATTATGTATATTATGTTTCTACTTATTACGTTCTTTTTTTAAGGGTCAAGCAACTTCCAATTGAGATTGAGTGCTCCCCTATTCTTCAAAATCACCAGTCTCGACCACTTTTTTTTTCTTTCTGCGACAAAAAAAACTCGGATCGACAATAGTGCCCACAAAAAAATTTTTTTGTTGTTGTGGAACAGCACAAGGAAAATGAAAACGAATGGCATGTTTTCCCATCGAGATTTTTTTTTCGAGAAAGGCGGTTTCAGGCCAGCCCACTCCAGAGTAATCTTTGTATCCTGTTTGGAAAAGGAGAGCTTGTCCCATAACGAGCGCTCCTTTTCTTGACACGACACTTTGTCTCTTTTTCCCCGGGCTTTTCACCAAAAGAATAAAAAAGATTAATATTTGGATTTCGTGAGGTGAATCTAATCATATGATAGATGAGGACAAGGAGCGCACGTTTTATGGGCGGCTTAAGAGAAAAAAAACCTGAAGCCAAGAAAGAGAAAAAAGTGAAGGAAAGGAAAGTAAAAACTACTTTTCCGCCTTTTCTGTTGTTGTGTGGTCCCGTCATCGTCAGCAACCATGTAAGTACGTAACTTCCATTTCTTGCCACTCTGTGCCTGAGTAACTTTTGTGCAAATGAGTGGGCTGACCTCTTCTCACCAAGAAAACACTTGTCAACTTTTCTATTACAAGTTGTCCACAACTCTTTTGAAAAGGAACCACTGTCATTATTTACCACACGTTACATTTCAGCTCGTTTCTAATCCACCGACGTTCGTCACAATTTTGTCACCCAAAATTCTACAGCCACTACAAAGGCGGAACACGGTCCAATTTGCAATCTGTCCGCAAGGTCACGCTCACGAACTGCACACACACACGTGAGTGGAGAATGGTGAACACAAGTTTTATACTCTTTTGATGAACCAAAGAGGAATGAATGTGAAAGCACACAAAAAGCCTGCTCCAGATCTGATGTTAATTGGACACGACGATTTTCCTCTCTAATTTCGTCCCGCCTTTGTTCTTACCAATTTAAGGTTGTCGTAACCCTTTCAATTGTGAAAACCTTATTAGTTTTTTTTTCGGGAGACTTATTTGTTTTGGGAAAAACATGCGAGTAAAACAAAAAAAATCCTGTTTCACTTTAATTCCTTTTATTTATTTTTTGTGCTGTTGAGAGTAAATTTGACTCTGAAGAAAAAAAATTGTGACTCGCAGCACTACTACGCAAGAAAATTCTCCTGGGACTTTTCCACTTCTTCTTCTTCTTCTTCGTATATCTTTTTTGGGCATGTGTTCGTTTTCTGGAGTAAGTGTGTGTATGTGTGTGTGTCTACTTATTTATTTTTTTGGAGGAGAGGATTAAACAAAGTATGAAGAATAACACGTCCTGAGCACACATGCACACACGACATGACTACAAAAATATACTACATCATTGCTAACAAAATAATAGCTTGTGTGCCTTAACTCTACAGAAGAAGAAAGGCAAATATAGGATAAGAACTGGCTCCGAAGAAATGTGAGAGAAATCAGAAGAATTAAAGAGAACAAAATAAAGTCTTCTCTTTTTTNGCCTTAACTCTACAGAAGAAGAAAGGCAAATATAGGATAAGAACTGGCTCCGAAGAAATGTGAGAGAAATCAGAAGAATTAAAGTTTACGGTCCCGCGTCCCCCTTTCTAGTTTACACAGTTTGACATTTAAAAAAAAAGTTTCTTTTTTCTTCGGCTATTATTTGCTGTAGTTTTTGGAGTCTTATCTTCTGCTCCAAATTTCTTCTGAGTTTTTTATTTGGAAGGAAAGAAGTGATGGAGAAAAAGTATGTTGGAACAGATTGTGTCTTATTTTCCACTTATAAAATCCATTAAAAATTTCGATCACTTTTGAAACACATTTATTCTTAAAATTTACTTTTCCTCACACTTGAAAGATATTTTTTTAGTTGAGAGTTTATCTTACCATTTCTACTTGACTTGTTCACTCCTCGAAGTCTTCTCACGATCTGCCATGTGTGTCTATAATTGTGTTCTTGGGAAACTTTATTGTAGATACATTTTATTTAAGTTCTTCTAGTTTTTCTTGTGACTAGTGATAAGTGAGCTGAAATGGGGAAAAGTATGATAATTCCAGTGTTATCGGTGTCACGATCATCACCATTATTATTTTTAGACAGGAAGTTTTACTTTTAGTTGGGGCGAAAATATAATTATAGTGGCAATAGATACCTTATCTGTCTTCACACTCTTTGAGAAGAAAAATATATAGAATTTGGTGACGAACTATCTTATTTTAAGAATTGATGATTAATGAACAAAGAAAGCTTATCTAACTCAAGAAGAAGTGCACGCTGGCTGTCACCACTTGTTCGTGTCCACATAACTCCCATTAGTCCCATCAAATGCAGTAAAAAACAGCACCATTGAAAGAAGAAAATGCACAACTTTTTCACACGATATTTTGTATAGACACACATGACACTTAAGGTATCGACCTGCTCATCGCCCTTTTCTTCTTCTGTCACTTTTTATATTTTTTTGTGTCGCAACTTCTACTTTATTTTCTCTTTTCTCAGTGTTCTTGCTTAATCAGGAGAGAATACAAGGAGCTAAAAAAACACCATTAAAGCCTTGTACTATTTTCAACTCTAACAAAATAAGAGAGCTTTTCATCCTTTCTGATAAGCGAGCGAGAGAGAGAGTGAACCATGTGAGTATTTACCGGGAGAGAAAAAGTTAAGTGTATTATTGACTCGAACTTAATTCCGAATTATATAGTCCGTGAAAATAAAGTTTTCGAAAAAAAAGTTCAAGAAAATGTATATTATTATCTTTACCTCTTTTTATTTTGGTCAACTTTAAAAAAAAAGAAGTTGTTCCTTATGTGTATCCCAATATTAAAGAGCAGTTTAGGGTAATGGAAACGGGCACATTTTTTTTCCTCAGTTATTTTCCACAAGAAGCAAAATAAAAAAGGTCGTTTATGAAACAAAAAGGAATTCCAGACAAGAAA
>JAHZNF010002124.1:0-10060 GCA_027744215.1 Troglopedetes dispersus
TCTTCTTCTCTTCTCTGCTCATACAAAATTAAACTCAGCAATATATCAAAACCTTCTGATGAAAACGTACCACAACAATAATATTGTGAATAGAGAAGTTAATACGCCTTTACCCCTCACAACGAGCTGAGCCCCTTCACTCACAAGGTCAGCAACGATCTCATCATCGGGTAAGAACTGCTGGAACCCTACTTTACTCAGAACTCTCGACCCAACCCTGAACCAGGTTAGTAACGCGATGCCAAGAATACCGATAGGGAAATACACGTTGAACCCGTCTGATATTAACGTGATCACGTCCATGTGACCCATCACTTGTGTGTAGGACGTCTCGTGGATCCTCGCTTGGATCACGTGCGAGTCGAGGTGGAATAGTGACAGGGTGTTTAAACATAACGGTGGGGTTAGACGGCAGAGCAACCTGGTTTGTTCGGGAACATGGAAAGTTATTACTATACAGTTCATGTTGTGAAGTTGCTAATAAACAAACGAAAATTTTTTTTAACATGGTACGTTAGTTGAAAGAAAAAAAAAGGTTTAACTCACATCCCAGCAAAAATGAGCGAGTACTCATCCGTCTGATGTCTCGAAGCCAAGTAGTAAAAGTTGAAAACCCGTATCTTGAAGATGGTGTAGAACGCACACGTGGCCATGTACGAAATCGTCACGGTACAGATGAGCTCCATGTACGAGTACGCTGACCGGGTGCTGTTCAACAACAGAGCGAAGAAGCTCAGAACTGGGGACCTGTTGAAAAACGTCACTTCCGACCAGATGATCATGAACGAGAGGGCGCAGGTGAGAACTGCTACGAGCTTGAGGAAGTACGAGTGGGCGATGCAGCGGGTGAACCATTCTGTGGTTGGAAATAGAGTTAAAGATTAATGCTGTAGAGTAACGATATTATATGATTTCTATATATATAAATCGATTTTGTTTTAATTATCACACAAGATTTAAGAATGACCAGCATACCGAAACTCTTGGGCAGGTGTCTCCAAACAAAATGTGTGGGTGTGTCTTCAAACGTCCGTTTGAAAATCCGTGTGCTGGAGTGCATGTTCCTGTCCACGTCTTCTTGGTATATCGCGTGGGTTATAGCTTGCTCGTACTGAGTTTCTGGGTTTTACACAAAAAAATAATAAAATTGTATTTACCCTCAACTTTATGTTGATAAAAAACACTTGCAAAAAGTTTAGTGATTCAAAAAACAAAAAAAATATTCAGGAATGCAAACCAACCCGTCCTGTTGTAAGCCTGCAGAGCTCTCTTCACGTTCCTGTGCAGCTTCACGAGGAGCTTCTCGCTCACTTCGTTGATAGTCTCGTTCACCCTCCTCCTCGCCATTTTCTCTCGAAATGCGAGGGGTAGCGTGCTCACGACCGTCTGCAGGTTGTTCGCTAGTTGAGGAGACATCGAGCTTGTTGACTTTACACACAGTTGGAGAGTCTACACACATGATCAGTATTTTTTTTATTTGTTAACTTGATGTGTCGAATCAAATAAATATATAAAATAATGATGACACATAAACATTTCAATCCTTAACCTCAATAACATCATCAACAGCCTCCTCCGCATTCGCCCTCTCCCCACTCAATTTCGCAACCCTGAAGTACGCGTTGTTGAGACTCCTTTTCTCACAAGACGAGTGGTAGAGAGCCGGTTCTGCATCACGGGCTCGGGGACGTACGAACGGGGTTGGGTGCATGGGGAGGAGTATGAAGAGTTTGGGGGGAGGACGGGTGATGGTGTTACGCTGCTGTTTGGGTCTACTGATGATGGTGATGGTGGGGATGCGATTAGAGCTGCTGGTTGTAAGTGGTGTTGTGGAAGGGAAGATGATGATGATGGTGATGGGGATGGTGCTGTAACGTTTGGGAGTGGTGGTATCAGAGGAGGAGGAGCTGCCGTTGTTGTTACTCTATTGATCAGTGAAGCATTGTACGTTGCTTCACATTGTCTGAATGCCGTCTGTTTTGGGATCATTTAAGGGGAAAAAAAGTTACACGTTATTTATATGTTCCAAAAACCTAGGTACATTATCTACATCAAAATGAACCAGCCTTTTTCCCTATAAACTTTCTGGTATGTTTCTAAAATACAATAAAAAGATTAAAATCAAATTCATAAATTTAAGAACCCGTTTCTTAATTTAAACACTTACGCCTGAGATGTCGATGGGGAGGACGAACACAAACACGAAGGAGAAGTACCAAGCGACTAGTACGGAGAGTGTGACAACGATGTGGTGCTTGTACCAGTTTCCGTACTGGAACAGGAGGTAAGATGCCAACAGGAACGTTGTCACCAAATCCACTCCTAGCTGCCAGCTTGACATGATGATTATTCTTTTTTTTTCTTTTCTTTGGTTTTTATTTAAAAAAAAACAAAACTGTTGTGTTGTTTGATTCGTTGTATATTTTTTAAAGCTGCTTTGTAGTCAAGTCTTTTTGTAACTTTTTAAGGGTTTGGGTGTGGGGGAAAAGCTGCTCTTTTTTAATCTCTTTTAAACGGTTTATATAACTTTTCTTTTCTTCGTTTACCGAGGCCCTGTCCTTTTTTTTGATGTGACAACGATGTGGTGCTTGTACCAGTTTCCGTACTGGAACAGGAGGTAAGATGCCAACAGGAACGTTGTCACCAAATCCACTCCTAGCTGCCAGCTTGACATGATGATTATTTTTTCTTTTCTTTGGTTTTTATTTAAAAAAACAAAACTGTTGTGTTGTTTGATTCGTTGTATAGTTTTTAAAGCTGCTTTGTGGTCAAGTCTTTTTGTAACTTTTTTAAGGGTTTGGGTGTGGGGGGAAAAGCTGCTCTTTTTTAATCTCTTTTAAACGGTTTATATAACCTTTCTTTTCTTCGTTTACCGAGGCCCTGTCCTTTTTTTTTTTTGGTTTAGAATTTGTAGTAGGTGTGGTTTTTTGTTGGTTCGTATTATCTTTCAGTACAGGTTAAACTCTACTCTACTACGTTTAAAATTTTATTAGTAATCTCACACGAATTAACGAGAGCACAGGAGTTTATTTTTTTCGAAAACATGTAATTGATGTTTTCCTCCTCCAATTCGACCACCTACTAAAACGACGACGTCCTCTCTTTACTCCGCAATAACAAGTAATTGACCGATGATGATGGTGGTATGGTGGTGAAAGCACCGCAGTAAAAGCAGCAGCACCCGTGTGTAATAATATCCTTTCTGATGTTTTTTTTTGTTATTGATTTTTTTTTAAAGAAACAAAATTACATAACATGTGTTTGAAGGTCGCGGGGATAGGGCGGTTCAAGGGGGAAAGTGAGATGGAGGTTATAGTACGTGCGTTTTGTTTATATGATTTGAGTGACTCGTTTGTTATGTCAATGCGCAATGCAAAGATTTTTACATAACGCAAAACGAAAACGATGAGTATTAATTTGAAAAGACTCTCAAATATTTAGTCACATTTAAAACCATCTGTTCAAAATCATTTTATCAAAACGGGGGGGCAAGCATAAAAAAATGCTGGTTATTATTTATAAAACCTCCTCAAGAACAAGAAAATCATGTAGGAAAGCCCTCTCATTTTGCATCATGGACAATTATTAATTGAACACAAATAATCATCATACCATCAGGGAAAATTGTGTGAATCAATTAAAATCTCTTAATAAACGGTCAAAATACTCTCCCTCTACTACATAAAAGATGAAACGCATGTAATTNTAATATCAGGGAAAATTGTGTGAATCAATTAAAATCTCTTAATAAACGGTCAAAATACTCTCCCTCTACTACATAAAAGATGAAACGCATGTAATTTCAATTATTTGCCATCATTTCCTCTTTTGCGTTGATGTTGATTCATTCCGAATCCTAGCCAAAAAAAAAAATCTTTAAAAAATAAGGTCTCTTCCGAATTCAAATTCTTCTTGAACTAAACATGAATAAGTTGTGCTTGACAGTAAATAATGACCAGTAAGTACCCACTTTTGAAATCAATTAATTTTTATTTATTTATTTATTTAATAAAAATCTCAATCTTTTCACTCCAAAAAAAACCACAAGAGTTATTTATTACAACCTAGTAAAATCTAAACAACATGTTTATTTTATATATAATAAAAAGTTTTTTTTTTTATTTGGATTATTTATTGTAGAAACTTGGTTTGAGGGGGTGTACACAAAATTCTGGGCTGTTTTTGCTCCTTTTGCTGAAATAATCTACCTACGTAAGTTTATAAAAGAACAAACACACTAATGAATCATGTCAGTTTGTTGTTTTCATATCCTTTTACTTTTTCTTCTTACTTTACTTCAACTACTTTGATTTGATCACTCAACAAATTTAAATTTAACCGAATGTTGTTCATTATACTACTTTTTTATGTATGCTTTTATAATTTACACTGTACCACAAGCTTAATAAAAAAAATTATTTTTTTTACACCACACAATATAATGGTGATTTTTTGTTTTTTGTGAAACATTTAGCACGATTAAATTTTTTTTTCATAATCATATATATAAAGTTATATATAAACACGAAGATTCTCTCAGATTTTCTGTTCTTTTTTTTTATCTCTCTCTCTCTGTCTACAATTTCCAACTTTAGTGGAAGAGAGACTCGAAAATAAATTGTTATCCCAACATCGATGTCATCAACGAACCAACAACTTCCCGTTTGGGTTTTTAAACGTTCCCACCCCTGATAACAACGATAACGAGGTGGTTCTCAGCATCCTTCCCTGCATCCCCTCCTGCGTTGTTGTTTGAGGACGAGTTGGTTGCTGTCTCTGTTATCCCTGGGCATTGTTTCTTGAGGAGGTCGAAACTGAACGTGCAAGGGGGGAAGGCGTACAACACTCCTGTTGTTGATGGGTCTTTAGCTACAGCGAGGGAGATCACTCCGGCTGCTTCCTTCTGCTTCAAGTATGAGACGAGGTTGCGGAGGGGGCGGGACTGCAAGTTGCTGCCTGAGTTTTGGGAGTCTTCGTCGGCGTTTGAGTCTGTCGCGTTGGATGTTGCTGTTGTGGAGCAGGGGAGGGCGAGGAAGACGCCGTGGTGGGTTGATGTTGAGATCCGCTTGATCACGTCGTCCAGTTTGCTCTGGAGAGGAAGGATCGGGGTTTTAATTTAACTCTGGATTTGTTTTTGTAGAATTTTTAAGTAAAAGAAGTTTGATGTAAGAAACTTACTTGATCAAGTCTGAGTCTCTGTGTGATCCTGAGCTGGTTCTTGCACTCCTCGTCCTTCATCAACAGCTCGATCCCGTCAAAGTCACCTTCTGTGAGATAGAGTCTACACACAAACATTGACATGTGTGTAAAATTTTTGTGAAACGTAACATGCGGTTGAATATTATGTTAACATGATACATCGGAATGTTGTGCGAACCTGGTTGGGAAGCTACTATTTTTGAGGATGAGAGCCCCACTCCAGCTCACTCCGACCTTTCTAGGGATGTCGTGAATGGACTTGATGAACCCGAGGCTCTTCACAGACTCGTTGTCTGACTGGCCTGGACTCGTGCATGCAAGATCTGTCCCTCCTGAATGAGTAGAGCCTGGTCCTCCTCTTCCTCCTCCTGGGCCTCCGCTACCTCCACCACCTCCTACTCCGTCATTTCTTCCAGACTCGCTTCCGCAACCGGACATGTCGTCTGATGAAAAAAATAACATTTTGTTGAAAAAAAGGGGTTACACAACTAACCGTAAATCAGCAGATAACATTTTATTAATATCGTGTAACAAGTTCCTTACCATTACTTCCCCCAACATTCCCACTGCCACCACCCCCTCCAGTACTATCCCGGTCAAACTCTTGTCCACTTCCACCACCACCACCGCCTCCACTTCCTCCCCTGTTGCTCTTCCCACCCCCGTTGCTCCCAACACCTAGCATCCCTGGCAAGTTATGAAGATGGGATCCAATGGGTGGGCTCGCTGCGTCTGCAAAGTCAGTCCTGATTCGTTTCTCTGGTCCTCCGAGTGGGTATCCCCTCATGTCTTTTACTGCAGCTTGAGCTGCGTCAATCGTCTCGAACGTTATGTATGCGTATGGCTCGCCCTTGATCCATTCTATCTTCTTGATCGACCCGAACCTGTCGAACTCTCGTTCTAGAGACGAGGATGTTGTCCAATCGCCTAGCCCTCCGATCCACATCTTTGTTGTTGGGTTCACTTTACCGTAACCGATCTTGCATTGGAACTTTCCGATATACTGACCGCTCAGCTCTGACTTTGCTCTGTTCAATCAAATTCAAATTGAATTAAAATTATTTATTTTGGATCAGATAAAATTGATGCATGGGAAAATAAACCAGTTAGCTTTATAATATAATAAATAATATTTGTCTGTTTGTACTCACCTCGCAGCCATGTCAAGGTTAACGAATCTAACGAACGCGTACGCGTTTCCAGTCCCAGGCGGAGGTCGTTTAATGTCAATGTCCTCCACTGTTCCGTACCTCCCAAAGATCCTCCTCAGTTCCTCGTCCGTAATGTTCACCTCCAGGTTACCAGCAAAGAGAGTGCGTGTAGCTAGAGGATCGTCTTCAGGGGAAACGTGCTGGAGATAGTTCGGGAACTTGTCCTTTTTGTTCTCGTATCTTGGAGGTGCTTGAGGAGGTGGGAGCAAGTGTGGAGGACCGTGTTGATGGTGATGGGGGTGGTGTGGAGGCTCCATGTGGTGATGGGAGACGTAGTGATGGGGTGGACCTCCTGGCGGGCCGTGGTGAGGGCCTCCGCCTGGTGGACCGTGATGATGGGGTGGTCCAGGTGGTGGGGGGCCACCTGGAGGGCCGTGATGATGTGGAGGACCTGGTGGGTGTCCTGGTGGACCGTGGTGATGGTGTGGGGGTGGTTGGTGATGTGGTGGTGGAGGACCACCTCCAGATGATGAGTGGGAGGACACTCCTCCGGATCCACGGGGTGGATATCTTTGCAGAGGTATAAAAGAATTTTGGTTTAGTTCGATGAAAGCTAACAAAACATCAAATCTGGGGAAATGTATTTACTAATAAAAAAGCATAAAAAATTACTGGAGGAATACAATCAAAAAAGCAAACCTTGAGTAATGGGGAGGGTTCCCCACTCCCCCACTCATAGCCCCACCACCTCCCCGATAGTCATTCATCGGATGATGATGATCCGCCCTCGCTCCACCTCCACCTCCCCGATAATCCCGATAGTGCATGGGAGGTCCTCCAGGCGGTCCAGGTGGTGGTGCCATAGACGAGCCTCCTCTTCCAGTATCATATCTGTCGTATCTGTTTGAGTGGTGATGATCAGCGTCCCGCATCCCACCACCACCACCACCTCTGGTTGACGGGGGTGGACCATCATAGATCGGGGATCTGTGTCGATTTGTGTTTTGACACGGGCACACACAATTTGTATAATAATTCAATATTTAACAAATCAACAAACACGATATTCACTAAAATCACTAAAAAAAAGATATTCTATGTTTTATAAAACCTTCATCTTTTCATCTCTCTCAAATCTCGCTTTTTTTATTTGTTTTCGATAATTTGTTAAAAAAATAAAGCACGGCAGTGGAACGAGAGAAGAAGCATCATCGGTAGTATTTATATAGCTGCTGCAGAGTGAGACTGAGAGAGAATGAACACGAACGCGATGATGATGGATGGTTAGTAATAAAAATAAAACATTCTTCAGCACTTGTATACTTTTTTTCCTCTTTCGAACCGAACATGATGCACTTATGCACTGATGACTTGTGTCATTTTTTTTTAACATGAGCGTGTGTTGGATAAATATATATAAACTGCATGAGTGTTAGTCCAAGAAAGAGTGAGAGAGATATAGAGAGAAAGATAGAGAGAACAGAGGCAGGTAAAATAAAATAAATTGTGAGAACACTACATAATCTTCTGCTGGACTCTACGTTATTCTGTTTCTTGAAACGACACTTTTCACACGAAATAAACTTTACTGCCTATACGTATATATGAGACATCTTCATGGTACTTTGTTCCATAAATCTAAACTGACTAGCTTCAACTGTTGTATTTCATCAGGTGCTTCTTCTTTTATTCTTATGTTTCCGTATAAAAAAATCCTAAAACTATTTCCCTTCTTTCCGTTCTAATTCAAACGACAAAAAAAACTTGATCTAATTTAGACAGACTATTGCGGTTTTCTCAGCCTTTTATTTGGTTACTTATGATTTTGTACTGTCACCGCCCGCCACGTAATTCTTGTAAAAAAAAACCAGGCACTTTTAAACTTGTCACGATAAGTATTATACGAGATTCTTCTTATCACAGGGAATTTTTTTTTTGACTTCCTCGTTTGTATAGCAAGCCTACGTGTGTATTTATATATGCCTCGTCGCGCATAACTCAAAAAAATCGACCATTCAATAAACTGGAAATATTTTTGTGTATAAACTTGTAAATAACTTTCACGAGAAATTACAAATGCACTGTACAAGAAAATCTTGTTTTCACTGGAGTCACTATCATCCCACTATAAAGTACTGCACACACCTAACACGTGTTCATCGGAGTCTTGAATGGAACTAATTTTTCTTCCTTTCCTATTGGTCATTAAATTTTAATGCATGTTTTTGTATTTGGGTGAGAGGAGGGTAAAATATAAAAATAAAAGAACTATCAACAAGTAACTAAACCGTTTTCGATTCACACAACTTGTCACTTGTTCACCAAACACCTGTGAGTGAGACTTGAGACTATATGTTTTCAATTGGACCAGAGAGAGAGTTTAACGCACATATTCACGTACACTAATTTCGATGATGAATAATTAATATTTCACGGGTATAAAAAAATTATATAAGAGACTTTTAAAAAAATGCTTTAGTATGTGAAATGAACCCTGCTTTTAAAATAAGACATTTTCTTTTGTCAATCTCGTCACAATTATCCTACATTTTCTGTGGAAGAATCTTTTTTCATCTCTCTGTAGAAAAACAAATATTATTCTCTTGGTTCAAAACAAATGATGAGGACAAAAAAAATAAAAATCACCCGCCTGCGCAACATGAGAAACTTAACAGATGAGATTCCTCACACACACAACCACACACATAGTCTCAATGAATTTAAAATGAACACCACGATTGATTTGAGAGAAAAAAAAAATTATATAAGAGACTTTTAAAAAAATGCTTTAGTATGTGAAATGAACCCTGCTTTTAAAATAAGACATTTTCTTTTGTCAATCTCGTCACAATTACCCTACATTTTCTGTGAAAGAATCTTTCTTCATCTCTCTGTATAAAAACAAATATTATTCTCTTGGTTCAAAACAAATGATGAGGAGAAAATAATAAAAAATAAAAATCACCCGCCTGCGCAACATGAGAAACTTAGCAGATGAGATTCCTCACACACACAACCACACACATAGTCTCAATGAATTTAAAATGAACACCACGATTGATTTGAGAGAAGAAGTCATCATCATGATCCTTTTTCGTTAACATAATCCGTGATTTACTTTATCCTGATATCCTTCTTTGGAAACAACTCTGCACTTAATTTTCTTCAAACTTTTTTGTTTCTTCAGGAAAACTACTAACATTTTTTTCCCCGTGTGATTCCGAATACAAATCCACGAAACTCATGTTTGATTTTTAAAAAGGGAAGGTAGAAGAATGTGTCTATAATAATCTTTTCAAACTTTCTTTTAGAAAGAAGTGATAAAAGAAGAAAAGGTTTTTTTTTATCGAGAACGAACGTCGTCGAGTCGTCGTGCACTGTTATTTTGTCAACTTGAAAACGCGACAAAAAAAAAGGATTAATAATGATTTGTGTGTGGGAAACATTACATCCAGGATGCTTGACAAATACACTATTTCTTTGCGTAAATTGAACTTTTTTTTTTCTCTCGAATGATTGAAAAACCAAAATTATAATGCACATAAATATATCCATATAACGTATAAATTCTCCTTCCATATTTGTTTTGAACTTTGAACTGAACTATACAAGGACTTTCCTCATCAACAAACAAATTCCGAAATTTTCCATCATTTTTTTTTGTTTTATCATGAATGCAGGTTGCTTTATCGATCAGAGGACATTTTTTT
>JAHZNF010002125.1:0-12424 GCA_027744215.1 Troglopedetes dispersus
AATGAGCAGTAAAATCGTAAACGTAAAAATACAATGCGCTATTGTGCAATTAGAAATGAATAACCTTCAGCTTCGTCATAATATAATAGTTAACATTTTCTTGATTACAAAGCTTTCTCACTTTGTGTACAAGGCTGGCCTTGGCAAATCACAAATGGGTACATATATCACGTGATTACAGAATGTTTCTGAAGAAGCGCTTTCGCAAACTTGAAATAGCTGTTCGGCAACTTTTAAATCTTTCTGAACAAACCACTAGTCTGCATTGATGTTAAGATTTTTTTCATGAAGCAATTTATACATTTCCCAGTCGATTACGAATTCAAACAACGAATCCGAGAAATGTCCAAAGTCAGAGGGAAAAGTAAAAAGATAAACTACCCTCCGCTCCAATTTGCTTTTTTGGAACTTATCCACCACAGTTCTCCCCAAAAATTTTCATCCATGTCACGCAATGTATAATCCATAAACTCCATAGAAAATAGGAGTTTTTTCGTCAGTTTGCTGACTTTGCTTTCACACACAGTTTGAACCAAGTAACTTTATATTCTTCATGTTTGACTGACTCCTATATGCCTGTTTGTATGCTTTGAAGATTACCCTGAAACTTCCGGGAAAGTTCTACCTTTTTATTCCTGGTTACTAGCTACCCTTTTTGCTTCAATCTAGTCAATTCCCAATAACACGAGATGTATAATAAATATTTCAGAGAAGGCTGAGAAAATTTCTCCTTTTTTACTGAATAAGCTTCATCTCATTTTAAAAATACACGAAGGATTTTCCTCATAATCTGTACTACCTAAGGTCAGAATCCGCATGACCTTATTTTATCCTTAGCACATACCTTTCAGCACGTATCGTAACGATTCGTGATCTCGACTTTGTTATTACTCTTCCTTCCCGTGCACACTCGTGTCTGATTAAAGGGTTTGCTTTCTTGAAATATTACTTCGACTGAAAAGGTAAGGGATAAAGATGACCCTGCGGCTTTCAATTCAGCAGCAGAGATCAAAAGCTATTTTTTAGCAAGGACTTTTTTAATCAATTTTGTTCCCAATGGCTAATTCTGAAAGTGTAGTATATCGTATAGTTGTATGCGCATACATATACCTACTACCTACATAGATAGTATTAGTAATAAATGAAACAAGATTTTTGCTGATTTTCTTCGCAAGATTAAACACACTTTTTCTTCTTTTTTTCTGTACTTGTTTCTAATTGTGAAAGACTGAGGAAAGATAACTCTCGTTTGAAAACTTTCTTTTGCCGAAATTCTATCTGCCTAACAATATCAACATCATACCAACGTTTATCTTGGATCGATTGCAAGCATTCTTGTGAAAGAAAATTTCCAGAAAATTATAACATGGAACTGGACAAGCTCTCCATCATCTGATCGTCCTCGTCAATATTACCTAGAATGGTTTCGGATTCCATCTGGTCTCGTTTGATCACCGTTTTCGTCAGTTTCATGTGCGCTCTATCTTTCTTGATTATCCTGCAGTTTTTATATGTGCTGAAAGGGACAAGGAAAGTTTTTTGTTTTTTATCTATATGACTAGAATGGTTAATATCCGTGATTTATAGCTCATCCTATTGCCTCGCTCCACCTATTTTCTGAGTGGCTGGGTTTATCTGTCGACATTCTGGAGGATAATGATCAACATCAGTTTCTCCTTTTGTCGACGCGGATAACCTATTTTTGGTATTGAGAATATGAAGATATTAATTCGAGAACATAATTCATTATGTTCGTTCCTTCGTTTAGCAAGCTATATTTTTCAAATCTGTTGTAGCTTGGGAATAGGTAGGTAGCTCATAAATTTATTGAGAAAAGTATCGTCTTCCATTCCATTCCAATATCATTTTCATTGTTTTCGTTTTCTGCTCGTCTAGACATTCGCAGAGTAGTAATCTTGTTGATGAAATCAATAGATTACGAATCTGTCTACATAAATTTACTAAATGTGGCAATTTTCAATAAAATATATTTATTTGTACAATTTGAATCATACAAAATACAAACATAGACATTACATTGTTTCGGAATTGTTGCTGGACTAACCATGTATAGCATGCTGTGATGATTACGGATCAAAAATGGAAACAACAAGAATTTATTATTACCATTTTCATTGTGAGATCTGATTTTTCCCAGACATTGGTTTTTAAAGGTTATTCGGATCAGAAATATATCGTTGATTACATTTCTCGCTTTCGATTGTGTGTACAAGTTGGAAATATTGAACAGAAAATTTTCTGAGAGCATAATCCATTACGGGTAATTTTGATCTCATGAGTCATAATGGACAAAATGTTTGAATGGCGCTACTCAGTTTTGAGGCAAGCAATGTTCAGCTGTAAGTATGTATGTATGTTTCAGTGAATGAAAGAAGATCAAAGAGGAGCGCAACAAAGGTTGAAGCAATGTAATTTTAGGTTCATCTCCTGATTAAATCACTTCCAGATCAGATTCACTAAATTCAGAGAACTTACCACATAACATGAACTTCAACATCTCACCAAATGATTCGTCCAACATTCAACCCTCAGCAAGCCAAAACTATCTCCCTGCAATATATTTCATCCAGCCCAACCCGCACGATGTCGAGGACTGCCAGTCCAATAAATTCTACGAGTCGACTAGTTTCTCCAGAAGCCTCCACACTAATCAGTATTGTTATTTTTTATATTCCGGTTTAACATACATGTACCTATGTTCACTTCCACTTCACTGCACCACGGACTTCTTGAACATGTTCGGTTACAAAAACACAAGACCGAGTCGTGAGAAAGAGAAAAGAGAGAAAGGAATAAAAGCGTCGGTCGTCCATCAGTCCATCGAGACTTCCAAAAAAATTCTACCTTACTAAACTAACCAGAAATCTCACGTACATTTATCTGAAGTTAGCTACATATATTTACTCGCGCATAGAGCTCCATACACGTCTACATTTATTCCCCAAGTGAATAAGGAAAGCAAATTGGGATCTGTCGTCCCTCCAACAAAATTTCATTTATCAGCGAAAAGCAACTAACACAACCAAAAAAAACTCCTATCATTTCCTTCTTTTAGTTAGTTTCATGCATTCGTTTCGAAGTCCTTTACTCCTTCATCATTTTCTTTTTCTTTTCTTTGTTTTTTTTCTGTATAAGAATTTCCCCGGTGGAAGCTATGTGGGCACTTGACCAACACAAAAACTACCCCGTCATTGTATGGACTTTTCCTGAGACAAAAAATTGTAATGGAAAGAAATCCACCATGTACATTCATAAAAAATAGCAATAAGCCTGAATGGAGTCTTCTATTAATATTATTTTTTTCCTTATCTGTATTGTATTATTGTGTCCTTTTATAAAAAACAATGTCTGTTTAAATATACTGTGCTGGGATGTGATCGTGAGACGTGAGATGGGAATGTACGGTGGTGAAGTGATAGGACGTGGACGGGACACCAGAGTAAACAAAAATGGACATGTGTCTCCGTGGGAGAATTGAAGTGAATTGGAGAACTGCTGCCTTCGGCCACGAAACCAGTGGCAAATGGAAAGAGAGAAAATGATCACCATCATCATCACGTCTACCTGAATGAAAACAATAAATTTATTTTCATCCCCGGCTACTCTTATCATATCATGTTCAACTATTATCGGGATTAAACTCGACTCCACTACAACTTCGCCTTACATGACCACACTAGGACATTGTACAGAAAGATTTATAGGCTATCCCAATTCCTTTCTTTTTGAGAATAAAACAAAACTGAAGACATGTTTCCAATGATAACAATCATATATCATATCATAACTGCTTGTCTGGCTGATCGGATTTTCTATCTTGTTCACTCGAACCCAAATGCAATCAGGAAGAGACGAAACAAGGACGTTCCTAGTACTTCCTCGTCATCGTCCAAGCAATTGTATTTACTTGGACATTTTCAGATAAATATTATGTCGTGCTGAGATGGGATTTTGGATGATAGCTAAGATACTTTTTTAATGTCGTCGCTTCAAATTAGACCATACATCATGGAACGCGTGTTGAGTTTTCTGTCCAAAATACTGCCATTTTGGTGACAATGAAATGACAACGGATTTACTCCGAAGAAGGCTGCATGTATTCAATTTCAAGTTTCATTTTGTTTCTTTTTTTGGGCACGGTGACAGGATTGATCATTTAACCAATTTTCTATCAACATTCTCAGCCAGCTATTCCTGGAAATTGTCAATGTCATCCACGCTGCGGTAGAGTTGGAAACACTTTCATACAAATAACTATGGAGTAGCGAAGCAGTCTTAAAATATAACCTTCGATTATTTTTTAGGGAGACATGGATAAGAAGAGTACAATATTAAACGTAATGATGGGAAGAAAGGAGCAGTTGTAAACATACCCAAGCTTTTATGTGGAATTGAGTGATGCATATAACAAATATTTACTTGAATGAACACTCTTTTGTGATGGTATATGATGTTGTTAAGTTGATTGGTTTTGGTGAGGGTGTCCAGCCCTTTCCATTTATAGCCACTCTTTGCCCGGGTATTTGTATAGTATATAAACCCTTCCTCCACATAATTTGATTCAATACAAACGTAAGGGTATAAATACATAAACTATCAATGTAAAATCAGAGAGGGAGAAGTTTCATTTAATACATGGTTTTCATGCCAGGTTAGGGATTTCAATTGTTGATACGGTCAAGTCCAGCAACCATTCCTTTTGCGATAGTAAATGTAAAATATATGCTAATACATTATAATTTATGCACAATAGAGTTTCACTGCGTCGTTGTCCTTACTATGTACTATATACTTTTACATGATCTTATCCGGGTCAACACTTCCTTCTAAATTTTGAAAAGATATGTAAAAGATATTGCGTCGGCGGCCCGGGCTCCCTGATGTAATCAGAAATTTGTAATTTCCGGCGAGCCAATTTAGAAAAGGAAAATTTTCTCCATGCATGCAGGTGGTGCGTGCATGGGGAGCCATACTGGTCATAAAAATATTTTTATGGCGACCGTGGTCGAGTTGTGGTCATCCAGCCCGAGAAAGCTTTGTGCCATAGAATTTAATTGATGTGACTTTGTTGTTCATTATTACTGCAGAAGCATATTAAACGCTTGAAAACTGCTAAATTTTCATGAAAATCTGTCTCCCACCCCAGCTTTTATTATGGAGAATATAAAACTCCTGAACGAAGTGAAAAGGCAACAGATTAATATTTACTATAGCGTCATAAAAACCGCTCTGGAGAGAAAATGGAAAAAAAATTCAGACTGCTGATCTTTGAACACAAAGGATAGGCACAGATACATCACCAAATATATTACTCAACTTGTCACAGTCGCAATTGTGCATGCATTGGAGCAAGCAATGAAGTATGAGGTTGACCAAAGCTGTGTAAAATTACAAAAAAAAGTTTATGAGGTCTGCTCTTACACACACATCACCGCACCACACTACATATGCGGAATGTGGTAACTTTGTCCGTCTGGCATTTCACTTCAGATTTTTATTTTTATGAGATTATATCATCGTCTCCCTTGTCACCCCCTTTTCATCAACCCTATAAATTATTTCACGGGATATTGCATTTCCTAAATCCATAAACACACATGAACCATGTGTGTATACCACTGTACACACATAAAACCCCTGCTCCATCATATCATGGAGAATTGGAGGAGGGAGTTTGACTGAACGAGGAACGATATAATGACACTCTTTACAACAACAGAAGCACACGCTCCAATCCAATAATAATAAAAACCCAAAAAGCGAGTACATCAAGTCATTCATGTGTGCTCTCTCACGTTGGTGTGGGCGATTTAATCTTTTGCAGAGGCAGCAAATACTTTCCTCCCAAAAAAGGAAGAAATTAGAATGGCCAAAAATGAAAGACCCTCTACAGTACACATGAATGACACACAGTTATGCACATGTCACTTTGTATTATGAAAGAAAAAGCAATCAATTAGGTCTAGTCATGCATGCGCAGATGCATGCGGTCCATTCTTGTGGATCAAGCTTGATTACTATTATTATTATCGGACAAATAGCTTTTACCACCATTGCAAGGCTTGTGTATCACGATCCCTGCACTATTCTTGAATTTTTTACTTCAGAAGTTAACTTTAGCCATTTTCGACAATCACATTTTATTGAGTATCCAAAATTTTCTACTGTTCAAGCTTTGGCTCATACACGTGTATATATAGGATTATTGTATTGTGGGATTTTACGATGCCATAGATCATGATGGGAGGTTACGAAATGGATCATTACTTTTATTTTTTAAACAGACTCCATCTTTTCCTTCCTTCAGCTTACATTTCGCCTGAAAAGGTATAATGAATTCATGTTCAACTCCATGCTCCATTTTATATCTAATGTGTGACTAAAAACGATGAATCTAACTCTCTCATTTTAGACAAGTAATATGATCTTGTTGGTTCCTGGTAGATGTAAACTTTATTATGCGTACTCATCGTTTGCTCTTTCATCCTGCTTCTGCACCCCTTTCATCCTTTTCTGATCCTGATCGGCGGATTATGGAAATAATGTATCCAAATATCATAACATATTTTAAGCTATTTTGAATATTGGATTTTCATAAGCTGATGTGTTAACGATGTGTCTGTTAAGGTTATCAAGTCATTCTTTCGTCAACACGGCTACTTACGCCGCATGAATGTATCGTCACACACTCACTTTCAATTTCAATCAAATATTCGTAAACATAAGGAAGGAGGGAAGGGTTTCCTTTCTTTTTCGATTTCCTTTTTCATGTAATATCTTTCCTCAAAAAATGGTAAAAATAACAGCAGATACCTTTTAACACAAGCCTAGCTGGTGGCACCACATCTGGGAACGCATTAATAAAAGATGTTGCATACAAGATATTCTTGCTTTTACGTTCTTCCTGTCTAAAATCTCGTATTACCAAATGCAGAAAAAGGGAAACTTGGATGGGATGTTGTGATCAGTTAGAACTTTGAAGGTTTATTATTTATCACTATCACATTTAACATTCTATCCTGCACTCAAATGCATCATCATCACTCATCTCTTTATTATTTATCCTCTTACAACTTATTTTAAAAATTACACTGTAAACTCAACGGGTGTTTGGGCACATTTTCTTCAAGCTCGTAGCTGTTTTTTTTGGAAATTAATCTCGTTGAGTAAGTCGCTAAATTTGAGGATAAAAAGGGACTTTGTAATTACATGGGGAAAATAATGAAAATGTCAAAGCTGTGAAGTGACACAAACGCAAAAGTGAATCTACAAAGAAGGATGAAGATGAATTTGAAATAGTGCTTATAAGAGTTCTCCTTATATGGTCGATTCAGTTTTCTGAATACATAATAAACGATGATATATGCATGCTTGGGTTGGAATGGCGAAAGAATTCGGGTTATATACTAAAAGCTGCCTATATGAAACTTTCCGCCCACACGTGGTTAGGTTTATAAGTAATAAAATATTCGTTATTAAATTTTGAAGGAAAGAAAGTGGGAAATCATTAAGGCCTTTTAAAAATTAATGAGACAATAAGTTTGATGCAGACGAACTCAAAATCCTGAAAGAGTGAGGATTTGCTTCTCGTTTAATTCATCTCTCAATTGATCATTTCTTTCATTTTTACCACTGCCTTTTTCACTAATACAGAGCTACTTTATTTAGTACCTGTGTACATTACTTGTACCTACGTACGAAGGGGATTTAATTTTTTTGAATACCTTAGGCTATGTTATAATGAGCTATATAATTATAATTTTTTAAAGTAAGAACTACTTCACATGTTTTATGTCATAAGCTGATTTGCATATTTTTGAAATTATGAACTTCCTAAACAACATTAGGAGAAAATTGTTTTGCTCATTTGCATTTTTACTAGTAAATATAAACATCAGGATTTATCACATCAAGAAAATGTAGTTTGTTCCAGAATTATTATTCTTTGTGGTGGAAGAAAACTACTCATCAAAGTAAGACTTTCTTCACAAAAGCGAAATATTGTTACTCAGTAAAAATCTTTCTTTTTTCACCGGAGGATTAGGATAACATTTTTATTTCATCTTGGGTAGCGTATTTTTCTCCAGACTGAATAAAGCCTCGAACTTCAATCCGAATTCATTACTATTGCAAGCGCAATAAACATGCAAGGCCTGCCTAAGCTGCCTTCGTGAATTATCAACCTCATCATTTTTATATAACAAACTGCATTGCAGCTGTACATACAACATACCACCCTACTAGCCAGGTACCCTCCGATGATTCTGGTTTGTTTGTTGCAGCAAGTTGTCGCAGTCATTACGCTTATCTCCATCATCATCATAACCCCCACCCTGGGAAAAAGGTAAACGATTGGCTTATCTATAAACTTATTTAACATTAACTGCATATTTGAGATTTTCCCCCTGACGAGGGAAAAATAATAATAATAGCAGGAAAATGTCACCATCATTATTACCCGAATCGGTGAGCTTTTTCCCTTATTTCCTTCCACAATTTTGTTCGCTCAACATTGTTTTGATTCAATTTTTTATTCCGGTGGAAGCTCACGTTGTTTCTTTCTTGTCATTTTCTGTTTTTTTGTTAATAATATGCACTTGTTAAAAAGTATAATGGTTTTCTCATGTTTGTGTATAACCTATAATTGTATATATTTATTACCACCCTCAGCCTAACTGTGCACATGCATTCTGACAGTGTAGCAATTCATCGGGATATTTATTATTTTTTTCCCTTCGTTTTTCCTCCGTTGGCTATGTTCTTCTTTTGAAACAGAAAAGGTTCCTGGCACAATATATGTGCAAAGAAAAATATGAGAAGAAGTGGAATAAGGAATATGGTACTGTCATCAGTGTGATCATTATCCTTAATTTCAGCTCGTTATTTTCCTATCACTGTTTTCACTCCCCTTTTATTATTTTTAATTGAGAAGAAGTGGAATAAGGAATATGGTACTGTCATCAGTGTGATCATTATCCTTAATTTCAGCTCGTTATTTTCCTATCACAGTTTTCACTCCCCTTTTATTATTTTTATTATATTACTGCTACAAGCTTGTTGTTCGCCTTATTTTTTCGTGATCTCGTGAAGCTAGATTTTATGTAGTAGGGCTTCAAGGCAGGGAGTTTGTATATTCTTGGTGACGGGTTTTCGGTGACTGGCACTTTGTTTCGAAAAGGACGAGCATTTGAACATCATTATGCTTTTATTTATGAGTCATCACGAACATTATCTTTGTGTCAAGGAAGAAATGATATGAGATATTTAGAGATAGAGAAGTATGTACGAGCTATATATAGCTATATCGCATATCATGCATGTCAGGTCAAGAACAATTTCGAAGAACGTTGACGGAGATATTATATTGTAGACTTTTGGGCATAAAAAGGACGAAGAAAAAAGTTCAATCACGGAAAATTGGTGTTTCCGATTGCCTCGAAAGAAGACTAGGAACATGCAACCAATAAAGTGTGCTGGGACACTCAGCTTAATTTATCGTCATGCACCAGCCCCAATGTGAGGCCTGCTTGGCACATTGTTCCTTCGTATTAGGCTGGAGTTCACAATTTCATTTTTGTTAGACCAAATATCTCATATATTTTCCTAGGAATGCCAACTGAGAAAAGGCTACATGAATGAACAGAATGACACTAATTTAGTTTTTGGAAGAGGTCACGAGAAACAACAAAAGTTTTTTTTCCCGATTCCGAGTATTTTCACTCACACCTACCTACCTGACATGCTTCACTTCGTTTAATTTTCTCTGATTCACGGTTTTCACCTATTTCATGGCAGTCAACCCACGCAAGACTGCTGGATCCAAGTTGACACGACATTACCATCATCATGCACAATACGTTGCACGAATAAATAAAGTCACGTTATGAAAGAAACCTGCTTCTAGATGACGACCATTATATATGTTCCGAAATTCTGAAGCTGAATTTTAACTAACCAGTTTTGAGCTGGCCAGTTTTTGTGGGGTAAAATGCGGGTCTGAGAATAAGGACTGTGAATGGAGATTTCTCTGATTCACGGTTTTCACCTATTTCATGGCAGTCAACCCACGCAAGACTGCTGGATCCAAGTTGACACGACATTACCATCATATCATGCACAATACGTTGCACGAATAAATAAAGTCACGTTATGAAAGAAACCTGCTTCTAGATGACGACCATTATATGTTCCGAAATTCTGAAGCTGAATTTTAACTAACCAGTTTTGAGCTGGCCAGTTTTTGTGGGGTAAAAATGCGGGTCTGAGAATGAGGACTGTGAATGGAGGGCTGGTAGGAGATATCAGTCAAAGCACGTTTATTCCTGTCCACATGTTCATTTTTTCGAAAGGCTGAGTAATTTCCCTTGTCTCTGTTTAATTCCTCAACTTTCCTTCTTCCAATAATATTGAACTTTCTCATGCGAAAACCTGCTGACTTTTCTTAACTTGACTTCGTTATAGGTCTTCCTATTCTCCTTGCCTCATGCTGCTTGTACTTTTCTGTGATCCGTCCATGTGTGGGATTTAAGCAGACGAGAGAAGAAGAGAAAAAAATGGTATGGAAGTTTATGGCTTTTTTCCTGGACATAAGTTGTAAACACTGTTTCATATGTGTGCACACAAGATAAGACTGTCGTACCTAGTCTTTTCCCTTATTTCACTCACCCACTCACGTCGTCCGTCCCAAATGTCCTGGTGTCCAGCAAACTTCGTTTTTATTTTTGTTCAGTTACGTGCTCCTTCATAAGTATGTACAATGTGTGCTACAAAATTTCTACACAATCCATACGAAAAGACTCGATTCATCCACCTTTTGATTTTCTATCTGTTACTTGTAGTAATTTTTCTTGCTTCTCAGTTCAGACAAGTAAAAAAGTCAAAGTGACTTGAGGAAAAAAAAGGAAACCCGAAGTGAGTCGGGCTTTCGAGTGAGTAACGGACTTGACAGAATGGGTTATCTCGTGTTCGTCTCTCTCTCTCTCTCTCTCTTTGTGCATTAGCTACGTACCACTTTTCCTTCCAAACAATGATCTTCTGGGAAAGTCAACATCTGGAATTGGTTCAAGTGAACCTTACCATTTTTACAACTCACTGTTTTGTTTTTCTTTGCAATAATGCTCCTTGGTTTGGTAGATAACCCTCCAAAAAATAAAACAGCTACCTTGGCTCCACCAAGTCTAACATTCCGTGTGTGTGTTTTCAGCTCTTTCTCTTCACAGAAGCATATGGTTATTCAGATCAACAAAAAAGTAAAACAGAAGCTAGACGAAAAACTCGGAGAAAAACATCCTATAAAAATGATGTGCACATGTAAGAAAAAGTACACAAAATAGTATGACATGTTGGTTGCTGGTGCAAGTAAATCTTGAGTCAAGTCAGGGAATTTTCTAATTCCGACAACACACACACACACGACGACCATGTACTGTAATGTAGTGAGATAAGTTTTAGATAAAAGCAAACACCAAGAAAAAGTAGAAAGAAGAAACCGTACCACACACAAATCTAGAGCAAGATGGTGGTGCTCTTGTTTTATAACCGTGAGCACAATATTCCATTAGAATTACTCACTTGCTTTTTGTTTTTCCTAGAAAAAAATACAGAAACATAAAAGTGAAAAGGGATAAAAGACCTGTGAAAATATATGTTGCTTGTAGGATATAGAAAACGTCTTCCTAACAAATTTTACTTGCGAGAGATGAGCAAAAACATGAAATAAGGTGCACCGCAATATACTACATGAGTTAAAAGTTGTTTTTACAACGGGCCTCTCCAATAAAAATGTAGGCGGATTTTTTGATCCAGCAAAATCCTTGGGAAAAAGAAGGAAAAGGTAGGAAAACAACAGACGGAGAAAATGACAAAAAAACGTTCCTTTCTCCCTTCTTTGAAGTCAAAGTGGTTTTTCCTTTTTTCTAAAAAATATGAAAAACCTGGCAAGCTGTTCCAAAACAACAACCATTGCAACCTTGCTTTCTCTGACTTGAGTCGTTATTGTTGCCGTAAAAAATGTTGGACGATCGCAGCGAACATCAGAACAGAATAAAAAAGCAGAAAGCTTGATGATCCATGACGGTAAAGAAAATTCAAGGAGGCTCGTCACCACCACGTTATTATGTTGATGATGATGGTGGTGGTGTTCCTGACGGTAACTTCCTTCAAAGAACCTGCACGCATTTTTTGTCTCAGAAATAACTTTATTCTTTTCCAGGTTGTGTCCTTGTAGCTAAAAAAATCTTGAAGCTGTGTTGCTGCTGAGGCTTATCATATTAGTATTTGTGCGAGTCTTTGCACAGCTTTCACTCACATAAAGAATCTTATGAATTTATGCATGAGGAAAAAATAGTAGAGGGAAGAAATCTTGGCTCTGCTCTTGACTAGCCCCATCTGACACAAGAAAATA
>JAHZNF010002126.1:0-19349 GCA_027744215.1 Troglopedetes dispersus
AAATGCATAATTTATGTTGTTATTAAAAGAGTTCTTTTATATTTACATAGTGGCCGTATTCACCACAATGAATTCACCAAATCTAGTTTACTCTCAAGCATTGATTTATAGATTGAAAATGACCAGTCAAGTCCCTATTTACAGATTTCAATTTTCCTACAGAATCTCACTTCAAATGGTTATAGAGTATGTACATACATTTCTGGTGGCGAGAAGATGGCGGTTTCTTCCAAAAATGAAGACACGGTACAATCAAAAGAGTCCGGAATGTCGTTTCATCATGTTTTGTTTACAATGTACCTTCTTTGAAGCAGTCGATGAAAAAGAGCGCAACCAGCTTATTATTACAGTGATACCAGGGAACTTCACAACGTGTTCCCGCTCAGGTAAAACATAGGCTGCTTCCATTCATGACGCCTGGACTCAGATTGTACACGAAAACTTTGAATGGGTTGATAGCAGCAATTGTTCAATGACTTCCTAGAACGGAAAGGAAAAAAATAATAAAAAAGAAAGAAATGTTAATTTATCTGTTCTTGCACACGTCTTTTAATAATGAACCAAGTTCTCACTTACATATACTCTCATGATTTGCTTCGCTCAGAACATATTGAAAACTGAATGTTTAAAATGTATACATACTGTGGAGATAATGTTTTCACCAAATTGAGAAGCGTCATCATTTCAGACCAACGTTGGTGGCGTCCGTTCATTGTTTCCGGCACGAGTCTAATTTTTTAATTTATTACCCACCATGTCGAATTATTACTCCCGAGAAAAACTACTACTCAAGTCAAATGAGTGATGTTGCATATTTCATTGTGAAGAATCAAACACAAACATAATTTTCTATTTCTTTTCTCGTGAAAAGTATGTTTAAAGCTGTTTGCGGCAATGAACTGTGAAGCAGTCTCACAACTGTATTCTCACAGAAAAATGATTCATAATTTTCAAGTGCGTTGTATCAGTTCACTGAAATTCTACTAAAGTATCCTGTGCACAGTGACCAAAAAGAACTTTCACAAAAAGTTTGTCCACACAATTGTGCACTACGAACGGTTAACCGACTCTTCATTCATTCATGATGGAACAATGTGTGTGGTTTTACAACGTGCGTCAGCTTGGGAATCAACTATGATGATGGTGATGATGAACTTTCAGTTTTTTTGTATCTGATTTCCCAAACGAGTGAACGGCAGACGGCATATTGTCAAAAAAGGCACCACCACCACCGAACGGCCGACCGACCACTTCATAATCATAAGCATGAAAGGGTAGAACATTGAAGACAACTGGGAAAAAATATAAACACAATATTTTATTTTCCCAAAAACTATACTATGCCACTACTGTTGCGAATGACAAATGTACAATTTTTTATGGGAAGGGTGTATTGACTTGTGCTTTCCAGACTCAAGCAACAGTGGAAAGCGTAGCAGAGATCAAAGTTTGCCTTTGCCCTCTCCACGTCAATTCAATTCAAATCAAGTGAACCGAATGCATACACAAGTTGGGGTTTTTTAATTTGTTAATCGATTGGAATGGCCTTTTTGAATTTCATGGGGAACAATAAAATCGAAGCAGTGCGACGGGAAGAGAAGGTGTTAACCAGCACCGAAAACTCAAAAGTGTATTTTAATTTCTTCATAAAATGTGACGCTTCATTTCTTCTGTCACACGACACGACTTTTTTTTACTCCGGCACCGGAACCATTTGAACACCATTTTTTACTGTGGCACACTTCTTTACTGACATGTTAAGGGAGTGGCTTCAACGGTTGAAGTGCGTCAACCTCAATCAAAAGTTGTGGGAATATTTTGGGAAGTTCATTAAAAACTGGGAAGGAAGTAGTGTGGCTAATTTCCGTCATCAATTTTATTGTGAATGAATCAAAATAAAATGATGAACAGCAAGTGAAATGCTTTCGCTTCAAGGATGAGACTGTAAAAGGTTTCGCACGCAGAATTTTTTTCATGTTGTATTCATTGAATTCGTTTTTTTTTAAGATGAACTCTGTTCAATCCTTTTCAAATCAGACTCAAATCAAAGCGCATTAAAATCCAGAAAACTCCAATATTTTGTACATCAGGCATCAGTACAAGCGTCGAAGTGAAGTCGTAAAATCCAGACGTAATAATTCATCTTCAGATTAGTAGTCAAAACATTCAAAGAAAGGATAACTGTCCATGTTCCAAGCTTCCAAAGTCTCGCACCAAATGCATCCTTTCTGAACCATGTGTAAACTAATTTGTTGGTTCCCGACTCTCTTCATTCTCTTCAAAGCCTGCTTCCCGACACAAGTATTAACTTTCTCATGTCTGCGTGTGCGTACAGTTAAATTTATGTGGAACTGGAAGGTCCAGTTGGTTTAATGCTTTTGTAGCCCTCAAAAGTGCATTTCAAAGTTTAAAATGTTAAGTGTCACACAACGGGTCACGCAATACTTTATTTGACTTTTGGCCGGTGCCAGAAAGGCCAGCTGCTTCTTCCGAGACCCTTTCATTTCCCCAGATATTTTTAGCATTTTCCTTCAAGTTTGAACGAAGAAAAAAAGTTGTAAAGGGTTTGTGGAAGTTAGTTTCTGTTTTACCCCCAAAACAAAATCCATTTAATCATCTATGTTTTGACATTCTTTGCTAAGTTGACCTAAAAAATCTCGTGAAGTTTTACTACAACTTACAACTGAGCACCCTGCTGGTCGCGTATAATTGTCTCATTGTGTCAATATGTGAGTCAGTCCCTATCTGAAACTTATCAAATCTTTGAGGAGTACCATTGCGAGTTCAACATTATTTTATTACGCAAAACACATAAAGTATGTTGATGTCTTTGTCTACCAAATACATTATAAATATTCAAATATGTATGTAGCTGATTTGAACTTACTTACTACCAAAGAAAAATTTAGTATACATATACTTGCCCATCTTTCTAGTTCACCAAGTAGGAGGATTGTCTACGGTTTCTTTCCACTTCACAAATACCGCCAATAAATCACAGAAGAGATTGATGCATTTATTTACATGTAAAGCACAAACAAGTAAGCGCACGCGGAAATTTGTACCAAATATATTTTTTTTAAAAAGTGGATCTCGTTTTTTAAAGCAGTGCTTCATTTATCTATCACATCACATCGCAATCACTCGAGAAATCCATTTAGGCTCACAGAGTCATGTAGATCTTTGTGCACATGCATCAGGATTCGTTTTTCCTATGCTACGATGAGAGAGAACGGATTGGATTGCTGATGGGAATTGATTGATTTATATATAGCATATGGAAATTGGACGGTTAAAAAATATCTTGAAAACGTTTCTCCAATTCTTCCTTTAAAATGTCGGAATGGAAGATAGCTATTACCTGCCTCAACTCAAAATATCTTTTTATGAATCCGCAACAATGTGGGATCCTCTGTGCATAGAATGTAATTGTTTGAGTTTGTACGGTAAGGAAAGTCAGTTGAAAAAAAATGTTAACATAAAGCACATCACTTTTTCTTCAGGACAGAACATCAAGGAAGTATGGATGCAAAAGTCAAAAACTACAAAAGTAAAATAGTCAACAGGAACATGAAATATTTCCAAAAAGCTTTTAAGACGTTTCAAAACATTCTTTCCGAAAAGATCATACAATGAGATACTCTTCATGCCGCTGCCGTACAGAATGCTTTAGAAAGTGTGGGGCGGACATAAATTGTGGTACAAAATTCTCTTACTGTAAACAAGCATACTTGGTCCTTTTTTGTCCTCCCATGCCCTTCATCACTAGTAGATAACCTTATTCGATATGCTACCCAAAGTAAGATCTTCACAAAAACATTATCTCTTGTCAATATAACCGCGTCAAAATGTCCAGTTCATTCTTGAATGATTCTGTACGTTCGCACAACTTTCATTCATACAGCGGACACTTTCCTTTAAAAAATCCAGGTTGGTACCATTTGGTCTTCGAAAATTTGATTCTAAAGTTCTAAATTTCCACAACCCGACTTTAAAATGGCTTATCGAACATTTCGGTTGAATTAATGTTCCTAATATTCGACCTGTTTTGCAACACTTTCCAGAAGTTTACATAGTTAATAACAAGCAAATAGACTTTTCTGTTACACTAAAAGCTAAATAGAAAAGCAATACTAGGTATGTGGCACTAATGTCAACTTTACAAAACTTTTCATTACACACTGTTGCCTGAATTTTGTGGGGGAAATAGGTAACTTTGTGGAAGGTGTACACTTGTGTTATTCTACTTACCTTTTTAGATACTTTTACTTATATTATTTACTCTTTTTTCTATACGAGACTTCCAATTTATTCTTTCCAAATACGCACAGCTTTTTCTTTCGTCTTGTTGTTGTTGTCACTTTGTAGTTGTTGCAACACCCATTCACAACACCTTTTTTGTGGCATGTAAACAGTTTTCAGTGAAAAGAGAAACATTTCTCTTTCTGCCGACATGCAGCTTTTGGTCGACACAAACTCTCACTCGCGCCTGGAAGATTTCAGGAGAAACATAATGGCAATAATAAAAACAACTCTGTAAAAAGTGACTAATATAAGGGGACAAGTGATACCAAACAACCATCAAAAAATTTATGCTTGGAATGTTTACACACTTTTTGCTATCCCCATATCCACTTAATTTAAAGCAGGGAAAAGAAGAAACTTTTTCAAAAGTTTGTTTCAACAAACAAAACCAAAATAACCTCTGGGCAAAAAATACGCTAGACTCAACATAATGGTAATAATAATAATAATTTCAGCCTACCAAAACATATATTTATATCAGACTAAAGTACGCCCTGCTTAACACTTTGCTCACTCATGGAGTTTTCCATCATTTGTCTTCCAACTCCACGGCCCAATCGCGCCTTTCATCAAGTAGTACATTAGCGGCACCTCAATCTATAGGAATACTTTTTATATAATACCTAATGTATATTACAGAATGCTAATGGTTTTTCTTTTCTGTTTCGCACAGGAAATCAGGAGTTCACCTATTTGTCAAGAGGAAGTTGATAAACTCGAGAAAGAGATGTTGTAGATTTGTACAACAAAAATAACATTTGTACGGTATAATAAAGAGAGTTGGTGATCCTGATTATTCTCTGTGAAATAAATATGATTCCAGGGACAAGATCAACTCTATTTCAGTTTCCTGAACATACACCCCTTGTTTACTAAAGTAGCTCAGCAGGGCTATCACCTTCATCAGATCCTTATCTTCGGGAGAACCGAGGGAAAGATCTTCAGGGTAAATTTAAAAAGGAAACAATATAATGTATGATGATGATGCGATTCAGCTGCAAATCACAGCATCAACACTCATGGTTTGTTTAAGTGGGAGCGATATTTGTTGCTAGTATGAATGTTATACCTAAGTTATGAATGAATAGGATTTCATTTAGCTGGTCTCTCAAGATTTGTTTGAGCTGATGAAGAAGAAGAATGAAAATTAAAAGCTAAAATCCAACCAAAAGTAAATGGGTATGCTATGCCCTCACATTATTCTTCTCAGTAGTGGTACGTCTTTATTGATTCTGCTCATTTTGCAGCCGTCACTTTACAACGAAGACCAACGAATAAGGAGCAAAGTGGGAATTTGTACTTGTATCGGATGCGTGCACATATCCAATATAAGCCTGTTTGTCTGTTTTTGTGTGCAGTGATCCATAATAAAAATGTTTTCTCTCTTTCCATTAAACGACAAATGAATTCACAATAACGCAAGAAAGAAAATCTAGATCAGATTGAAGTGCGTGCGAGTGTGCATAATACTTTGTGTGGATTTTGCTACAACTGTGTTCATAATACACAGTGGTAATATTTATGTAGTCATTTACTTTGAGGCAGTGATAAGGTTATGCGTGATAATGATACAGCCTACTGATTGTGAGATCTCTTTATGCTCGAATTCAATAGACACTGTATTTTTTGCTCAGGTTTTGGCTCCCAACAGCTTCCCTCATTTTATCTCTATAATCTTAATGCATTAATCTGTCTTTTGAAATGCCCATCTCCATTGTTGCTGCTGGTGTTTCGGAACTGCTTGTAGTCATCGTTGAAGGGTGCTGCCTTAAGTAATGCCGGTAGCATCTTCATTGTTATTACTATTATTATTTTGTTGTTCTTCCACCGTGACTGTGTCATCATAATCCGTGGATCAACTTCAGCACATTCCATTTGCTTGCCATTTTTTTCTTTTATTTATCGTTACATAATAAACAGTTTTTAAATGGAGGGCTAAGTTGGATCTAAACTGTTTCCTTCTTTCAAACCATTTCAGGAAAAGCATTAATACTGCATTGCTCTTTCACATTTCTTTCATGGCCAGAAAGAATGTCTTTTTCGCAGCAGACATGCCGGCCTTAAGTGCAGGATCATTCCCAAGGGCTTCTTCGATCCTCTTTTGCTCATTTGAATCTCTCCATCTTTCGGTGGGGTGCTTTCTCATTCTATTAATTTTTTTGTGCATGCAGACACAATCTCACATCCCTCCGTAAACTTTATCGTGTTCTATTGCAGACACATGAAATTTATTTTATCAGCATTAAATTGTCAAGTACGCAGCGAGAAATTGAGGTATGTCGTGTTACACTTCACACGAATAAATCTAATACATGTTCGAGCCACTTACCACCAAGAAGAAATAACATATAGTAGTGTACACTCACTGCATTATAGTGAGAAGACACATGTTTGTGGTAAGTAAGTAAAAAATAACTTTATAAAAATATGGACGACGATCGACCGTCCACAAAATTCACGCTTCTCAGAACACGAAAAGTTTTTTTTTGGTTCGTAATTGAGTCGTTGGTTATTGTAAGTAAAACGCCAAACGAGTGATACAAAAAAAGAGTCCTTAAGCTTTCCAAAGAGGGAATTCAGGCAAAAAAAATCATCAAAAAGGTGAAGCTTTTTTGAGAGGCGAACTTTTTTTATTAAGTAGGCGCTCACACGAATTCCAAACCTTTTTAGTAACTACATTAAGAATTTTTGCTATTTCTTTATTGTAGACACAACTCAAAAAGCTTCTTTCTATGTGACTACTAAAAGCACCAGTGTTGAGTGCTAAAGTACACTTGTATGAGCGAGCTCGTGCATAGGCACACTATATAAATAACATGTTTCATATTTTGATACCTCAAGCAGAAGATATCGTGCAGACAGAGAAAAAAGTGCGAGAGCTCATAATATTTGGACAGGAAGAAAAAATCCATTTAGGAATTTTAAGGGAAAAAAATACGGTAGCGTCTTCACAGTTTATATTATTTTTTCTCCATTTACGAGCAAAAAATTTTTTTTCACATTATTTGTTGAGTAGATTGTCTACACAGTTCCTGTTAAAATGGCGTAGAAATTGTGTTTTTTTGTCGTAGACTTTTTCTTTTTTATATTTATTAATTTCTCTGAAATGTTAAGTGTGTGACTAGAAAATGTGGATACAATCATACACATATTTAAAAAGTAACGCTTTTACGTTTTGTTTAGTTTCATACTTACTTTTTTACTTCTGATTATTTCCTGATGGGTTTCCAATTTCATGTAATTTTAGTTTGTAAAAAGTATTAAAAAATTTATAGGAAACAGGTCAATGTTTAAATAACCGAATAAAGGTATCATTAAGAATTCAAGCGGTTGTATGCAAGGTACAATATATGACTTTCTTGTGAACAAGTATCAGGCATTATTAGGATAATTCAACATGACGAGGAAGTGCAGACTAGACAAAGCAAAAAATGAGCGAGTAGTTTATTGGAAGAATCTTCTCGAATGCTCTAATGTAGCGGGTGTGCACCCATTTTCCAGGACATGACTCGCTGCCGAAATAATATTTCACCGATCCACTTAAAACAAAAAATTTAATAGTCAAAATAATTTTTCCCAGAATAGATCAAACTCGGTTAGAAATACTACAGATGCGTCGATTTTCTTTGGTGAGGGAAATGAGTCAGACAAATATGGAAGCACATAGCCTGAGAAAAATTGAAACATTTGTTTCTTTCACTGAATTTTTAACTGAAGATGTATTCCATGCATTACGACGTCCATTCCGCGGGACCTTCAAGAAGAGGAAGAAGGAAGTGAAATAGTATGCTTTTAGGTTTCTCTAATAGTTTTGCGTGTGAGTGTAAAAAGCTTTTCTCTTTGGTGTTCGGTAACTTAGAAGGGGTGGTGGAAATTGGTCGATACTAAAAAACTCCATATATTATTATTATTGTGTGTACCGAAATGAACCAGAAATGAAGGACGTAAAAAACCTTCCTGGCTTTCCTGCTAATGCACTTTATCATCTCTTGCCAGTGACACCGCATTTACCAAACATACATATATCGGCACGACACCACACACACAACATAACATTAGCATCGAACAGAAGTCCCTGCAACGTAATATTTTTGTTGTTATTTCACCGATCTTAAATATAAACATATAGTGCACACGGGTGTAATGAGAAAATGGGAGAAAAATCTTAAAGCCTTTTGCCTTGTTTGTAAAAATTGAAGCTTTGTTGTATTTGATGGTGCTTTTTTGTTCCAATCACGTTTCACTGAGATTGTATCTCTTTTTTGTTGGATGTTTTTCACGAATTACACAACTCATAGAAGATAAACGCTGGTTGCTTTTTAAGTAATAGTTAACACATGTTAAGTGATTTTAAGGGGCAAGTGGTTGCAAATGAAATTAAATTAGAAGTACACTCATCACCAGCAATGTGTGAAAAGTCTTCCGGAATTTTCATAAATGTGCCATGTTCGGTTCGGTCATACATGTCAAACGACTCCTATAAACTGGAACCGGACGTGAATTTTACGAAACCACCATCACATAATGAGTACATTACACAGCTCTACCAAATATTTTTTTGAAATATTGAAATAAAAATATAGAAAAGTGCCGACCTAGGATAACTTTTAATTTTATTTTAAGGTGTTAGGTTTAGCTACTCACCATTCTTGTTCACGAAGCCAACGGTAATTCTAGTTTCTTGAATTATAATTATGACATTTAATTTTGGACACTCGCACTTGAAAAAAACTGACATTAAATTAGAGTGAGGATTAAGTAACTCTTTTAATTTTCCGCTTGGTTTGTGCATTCTCATTAATGGTAACTTTTTAAGCGTTTAATTTAATTTCTCAGAATATTTCGTAATATCACGTGGACAGTAATCTGTGCGTGATATAAGTTTTCAAGAAGAGCATAAAAGCGGAAAATCAAACGAATTTTGTAATTTTTACATTTTACAAGTGTCATTACTCGCGGTATTTCCCAGAACAATCTGTCTCACTGTTTGCACTTTGCATAAACGATAAATTCCGATAAACTCCTGTACCCGACCCGGACAGTGCCATAATGTGTCAAGTTTGTATACACTCATCATCGGCAAACCATAAAAGGGAAAAAGACATACACTTGATATGATAATAATAACATGAGGATCGGTTTGCTTTTAACATGAGGATTCACCGATACAGATAAAGTCAAGTTGTGACGTTTTATCTCTCAAATTCAGATTTAAACTCTTTTCTTCTGACGACCCACCGTCAATATCCAATCAATAATAGATAGGCAGATACTTGAAAAGAACAAAAACGGCAAACTTTTGCTGACAAAGGGAAAACTCTGAAAATTGGAAAAGTAAATATTGTCAGAAATGACCGTTTTTCTGGTTGTCCAGTGCAATCAAAAACTGTTGACAGCAGATTCTCTCGCAGAGAATGACTTTAAATACGACCAATGCGGGCTACAGAATTATTTATGAAGATCATGTCCACCGGTCCTCGTCGGTTTAAAAGGAGCAAATACAGTGAAAAATTGATCAATCCAAAACAAATAAAAGAGAAGACACACAATCACATAATGTACACAAAAAAGTATCAGTCAAGCACACACAGGGAAAATATACTGCCCGTGGCTTGTAAACGTATTACATCACATTATCAACATCATCCTCTTCGCATTCAAACAAAACTCTGCAACAACTTGTAAAAGTGAAAACTGGGAGGTAAAAGCCAAACAAACTTCCCTTCATTTTCTTTCAAGTTTTTACCTTGCCGGAGTTGTTGTACTGAACAACCGAGGAGGAAAAATGTCACTTATCAAAATTAAATTCTTGTGAATGGAAAGAAGCCAGAGGGGCTGTTATGCTACATGTTTCTTGTTGCTTCCATTTTTCCAGTGTAAAGGACAATGTTCATCCATGTCCCTGCTTGAAAATGTATGAGTAAACTACGTTAGTCACCAAAATATACACATGTTGAGTGAAAAGAGAGATGCAATGCAGATACGAAAAAGAGTTTTTCGCTTCTGCAGCAGCATAATATCCAATATCGTAATTGTGTTAACAAGTTCATGAGAGAAATATATTCCCTTTCAGTTTCTTCCACACCCATCGTCATCATCCATTACTACGCATATGGATATCAAAGGTAGTTATCGCAAAGTGCATGGATATGATATTATGTAGATGCAGCTGGCTTTCAACTTTATTCCTTTCCCTCAAATCGGACTTTTACTGACTTTGAATACATTTTTGGGAAGTGTGACTTATTCGACAACATTGAGCCTCAGAAAAAAATGATACGATGGTGAAGATGAAGACCACATCCTAGAGGAAAGCACCGTCAGCCGAAGAGGGAAAAAAATGGAAGCAAAAAATAAAACAGGGAGATTTTTGCTAAGAGACAGTCGACGACACATTTTTCCCAGTAGCCGAATCATATAAAATGGATGAATGTGTATGCAAGTACACAACTTGTGTGTACCTCCAAAAGTACTACCGATGCACACATACACATTTTACTCCAAGTTTACGACGAGAAATCCATTAGCGATGATTGCATTGTTGCAACAAGTAGGATTTTCCCTTCCTGACTCTACCTATTTCAATCTATAAGTGTAAGCACATAACGTAAAAAGCTATTTACGATTTTATAATACATTACGATCGTTCATTCATTCATTGTGTCCGTGCAACGTCTCCCTCTCTTCCTCACCAAAAGATTCCTCTCTCCTGCTTTCACGTCTATGTAACTTTTCCCAGAATTTCTACAAAACCTGATGAAATGCTCCAGGGAATGTGAGATCTATTCCCTTCCTTGAGATTTTGCAGACTTGGTCTACACCACATTTGTACAGTTTACCACGCACGGTGCATCTTCAAACCGCGGAGGAGGACCACACTACGACTCTATCTAATGCACAGCACACATATCTTCCAGCAAAAAGTTTTGTTGATCTTGTAAAAAACCGGTGTGTGTAATATACTTAAAACGTTTATCGACCCATAATCACCATCGGCATTGCCACGCTATACGTAGTGTGTGTGTGCCCGCCGTCTTTGGTGGCACATGCTTTCATTTTACCTTAAACACAGCAATAATGGAATAAGCTTACAAAGGTATATACGCCACGGAACACTAGGCAGCCGGTTGTTAGTTATAAAGTTTGTGTGTTTTCTGCGTGAGGAAGGTTAGTTTTATCATCAACCAAGTTTTAATGATCACAGACAGTCAGACATGAAAACTTCTTAGCAATGGTGCATAAACTAAGATTACTGGCTTCCTTCTTTTTAATAAGCTTTCGTGTACGCTTCTTGGAAAATTAATTAATTTCTAATGAGCCAGCTGGTATCCATCTCCCGTTCCCGAGATCCTGCAGTTGCATTCTTTCATCATCAAAGTTATCAGAAGCTTATCGGCGGTGTCCTGATAAATAATAGGAGGCTCCCTAATCTTTATGGAAGATAGAGTGGAATGCACCCTACCTACCTTAAAAATGATAAGCATTCTTGCCCACCTTTTCTTGGCAAAATAATAAACAGTATATACCTATTCCGTTGGTTCATAGTAAATCAGTCGGTATCAATTAATTTTTTCTGGAAAGTTGCTGAAGGGAAGCTGTACCTTCTTATAATTAGATGGTAAAAACATGTTCTCTCTGCAGAAAATGATAAACAAAGAATTTCCATGCAGCTATTCATCATCATCACAATTTAACCGGAAATTGTGAGGTGATAAAAGTTCGGATTTTTTATATACTATCACAACGACTTTTCCCAGTGTACCTCTGCGGTTTGCATCAAAGAAAAACAATAAAGAAATAGCAAAGTCAGTTTACGCCATTATTATGACGCCACGGGAATTTGCAAAAATTTTTAAATTCTATTTTAGCATATTTGTGTGATGTTTCCATGCATTGCAAGCCTACAAATATGTATGTTGTACATGTACCACCGTGGACTAACTAAATGCAAAATGTTCACCTCGATCCTATCATGAATCGACGATTTTCTTACAAAAATATGTAGTCCATGTACGTCCTGTTTTAGCGGAAAATGGCGATCTGTTTCGAGCCGGCAATGAATAGGCATCACTCAGTTCACCATCCAGATTGCCAACTCGTCTAAAAAAAACTGAAACCCGTGTATTCCCTTACGAGTGTATTTTTTTCCTTCGTCAAAATTGGATGTAAGTCCATGGTGGCCACCTTTGTGTGTTTTTTAAAGATTATGACGGTTGCACGATATAACTTTGTATGATATGTTACGCCATATACATTACATATGAGTACAAATTAATCATAGCCAGGAAACCATTTATTACACATAAAATCCACACACACGCAATCTCTTCACCACAATTTTGATAGGACCCTACTAATACACCAGCCTGAACACATACATGACTCTTCCTCCTTTCTGCAGTATGAACTCCACAAACCTTACATATATTCTCTCTTTTTTCTCTCCAGGCATGCTACGCTCTCTACTGATCTAATATGTTGACAAGACAAATGGGAATGGGGTAAGTTGTCCGAGATTTTCTTTAAATCCGCGGACTTGACTTTGGCTAAAACCTCTTGAGTGTATGAAACCAGTAGGAACAATTTTTTTCCTTTCCCTTTTGACTTACTCACTCACTCCTTCCGTATATGCTTTTCCTGTGAGCTAAAGAAAAAAAGTGTTGCCAGCGAGGAGCCTATAAGTACGCGAGAGAGAGAGAAACAAGAGTGATGCATCATGACTCAAAACATTTGTCATAGCCTGCCTTCTCCCGTTGAATTTTCCCCGTCTCCTGTTTCTTAGCCACTATCATCCATTCTTTTTGTTTCCTACTTGCTATTCATATCGATCAACTACCCCAAAAAAAGAAGAAGAAGAAGAAGCGTGGTATATCAAGCGAAAAACTTATTGTTATTACCATGCAGCCTATCACACATGCAGAGAGGAACTTCTTTCAGTTTTTTTTTTGTGTAAAGGCGATATATGTGACGCATACATAAAAAATAATATGTACACATGCACAAATTTTCTTTTGTATTCCACCTATTTTCTGAACAAACTATATACACACCTTCAAACAAACGAACGGATTTGATTTTCTATTCAGGCAATGGAAGGGGCACGAGAAACGCAAAGAAAATTCTCCTTTGAAGTATAAATGTGTACGCATAAAAGTAAATTGTGCATTATGCTCCTCTCGTATTCGTCCTGATGTGGTTGTTATAAGATCCAGAGACAAAATATCGTGATATCGAGAAACTACGCTGGTTCAAATATCATAGCATCTACGGAATACAAAAAAAACGGACAGAAACGGCCGAAAGTTTTACATACAATGTCGTATATATATTTTTATGCCCAACAATAACAAGAAAGGCAGAAGGAGCAAAGCAGTAGCGTAAAAAAGGAACCCTACTGAAAACGAACTAACACACATAGCGACGAGTCTCTCTCTCTCTCTCTCTCTCTGTTACACATGAACACGATATACATAACAAGAAAGTGTTGTAGGACATTTTCTCATACATTTGAAGATAGCTGCAACGGAGGAGTCGGTGATACTGGGAGTTGGTGATACCAAGGCGGACAGCCTTCCTTCCCTTTTTGAATATATAAATTGTTTCTCACAAAGGGGAAACCACATCGAGGCGGAGTCTGGTTCCAAATTCGACGCTCCATTCGAGACCCGACTGACGATTAGAGGTGACTCGACCTCGTAGTCAAACCAGCCATGCGTTCTCACGTACTCGTCTTGTACTCGCACAGCTTTTCCCACTACCAGTCTACTCGCAGTGAGCATAGCTTCGCTTTCAAACTACGAAACAAAATCTCAAGCAACTTTTTACAGCCACCGAGAACCACCAAAGAATACGAATCTTTTATATACACAATCCGAAATCCTTTTGATACTATTCATTTGCTTTGTTGTTTTTATTATTATGATCCCTGTATGCATGTATGAATGAATGAATGAATGCACCAAGTTGGTTTGCGTTGTAAAAGTTGTATCATGTAATCACATTGTGCTCGGTGCGTATTTACACCAAAAATTATGGATAAGGCATGGGTTGGTTGGACTGTGTGTATTAAGGGATAGTAGTAAAGTTAGTAGTTTGGCCAGTCCTGGGCCATTGCAACTAAATTACATATATATGGTGGTGGTTCTGCAAGCGAATCCGACTTTTCCAGATCCTCTTGCATTACACTGTTTCACATGTACAAAATCCAACTTATGCCATGTGCGTAGTATATTTGTGAGGATGATTTGCAAATATGTACGTATCTAAACTTCATCTTGTCTCCCATATAATTTTAGTTTGTGCGAGTTTATTATGTACATTAGAAGTGAAGTTGGGTGCTTCTCTTCTTGTTATTATCAGCTAGTCATGATGGGGATCCTGAAGAGATGAGATGAGAATGTGCATTACAATAAAACATGTACCACCTATATACGCTCTACTATTTTATATGTATGCAAAAAAAAGATTTTTTTAGTTTAAACCAAAAAATTGTAAAAGGCTTTATATGCGAGCATGTGTCATTGTGACATGTGTGCTTTCAACGTATTATGTAAATCAGCTTTACTTACTTGTCCTCTCGCTCGCTCCGCTTGTCGTCTTTTTTTAAAGAAGATAAGACTTTTCGTATCTCTTTTCATACAATGGACGTAGTATAAAAGAGGGAGAGGTTTCTTACGTAAGAAAATAATAAGTCGTTCCTGCCTTACAACTGAAGAACTCGAACGCAGCCGGGACGAACTTTAGCTTGTCGAAAATGACTAAAAGGAAAGACGAAATTATTATATACATAGATGCAAAGGGATCAGTCAAACCCTCTATATTTATTTTTGAACTCTTCAACTTTTACAGAAAAAATCTGCACTTTAAAAAATAATGCATAATACTGCTGGTTCCTTCTCTCGGATAAGATTGCATTTTCATTGAAAATGTTTTCATAAATATTCTTATCTGCCATTGTATGTAGATTATCAAATTCTACCAGAAAAATATTTGACCGAAGATTTTCCCAGAATTACAGGATTTCAGTTATAACCACTGGACACACAATGAAATTCTGCAGGAAAAAGCAGTTCTTGGAAACAGTATTTTCTTAACGTATTTAGTCGTCCAGTTGCAAAACTTGAGGTCGCGCTAGGAAAAGGGTGCTTCTTTTGCTTGGGTCATTCGAAGCACAGCCATCGGAATGGCTAAAGTAATTTAATTATTTTGTGAGCGTAATACGTGATCAACAATGTTTTGCGCATTTGTCATTTAGAAATGCTGTACACTGAATATTGGAAATGTCTCATTTATTACACATTTTGCAGTAAATGACCGACTGACAAATGACTCATAAAAAGTGGGTTGTAAAGCTTTGTCAAAATTAGCAAAAAACCAAACCTATATTAAATGTGCGCTTTTATAAGAAGTACCTGTATTTAAAGGCACACTATCGTCAACCTGAAATGTTCAACGTACATAAGTACAACATTTGATTCAACTAGGTTGCTGCACTCCACCAATACCCAATCATGCATATCTACTACTACTAATCATTACAAATAAATAAATTGCGTCTGTTTTGCTGCAGTTTTGGGAATGTGCTAGCTTTAAAAAAGGTTCAATTTTTTCCAATGTCTACTGCTTGTCCATGTGAGAATCTATGTTTTTATTGTAAACTACAAAAATGCGTACGTGCTTGAGAATAGGTAGAACTTCAACGGGTTGGACATCGCGTAAAAAGTCTAGCATGTGTGTGTCTCTTGTGTTTTGTGTCTACCCATTTAGTTCATTCTGGGATCACCCAGTCTTATGTAAAAAGTCTTACGTCTTTGGTCTTTGCATTATTATTGTGTACTGGTTCTAAAAGCCAATATTTTCGTACATACTTATATTTATTCTTTTTTTGGTACTCTGTTTTGTCTCATTCTATGCAGATAATAATGATGGACCTACAACAACGGCAGCATCACAGCAGCAGGCGTTTAATCAATCAGACACTTATTTTAGACAAGTCACAAAAAGAACGTATGAAGATATAGAATATAAAAAAATTGTACATAGGATACATGCAAAACACACATATTTATTGCAGCATTTACATTTCAAACGACGTGTGGTATATGTACAATGCAGAAAAGCAGGGTCTCTTGGTTCAGGCATGATCGACACATACGGTGATGATGAGAATGATGTAAAAACGTAACCTGGTAGTTTCTCAGCTTATATATGAGGTGATGGTGGTAGCTCTCTTTGCCAAGCCTTTGCTCACGCTCGTACAACTTTTACATGAAACTTTATAATGCTCTACTCAGCTTCAGCTCATTCGTTCAGCTGAAGTCTTGCCTTTTTTACAGAGCTTCGGCAAGACGACTGTGGGCAGGATGAAACAGAGACGTGCGGCGATACAATAATATTCCCTATATTCACATTATTGCATGGCTCGTTCGGATAGCTTAGGTTATAGAGAGGAGACTAAATTTCCTATGTTGCATGTTGTGAGCGAGGCAGAGCAAAGCCAGTGTTCCTTTCTTCCACTCTCTCTAGTTCTCATGTAAAACTCTGTTTGCAGTCGTTTTCGAGTTGGAAGTCCCCTTCGTGCAACATTCAGCTGACATATCAGTCAGTACTTAGCTTACCAACATCACCCTTCGACGATCTAAAATAAGGAAGCAAAACTACCAGTATTTACTTACCTGTGTGCCTGGTCACACGTAAATTGCTCGAGTATTGACAAGGAACGACGTGTGCAATCAATATACCGAAAAGTTGTCAAACGAATTGAAGAGCAAAAAAATTCAAAGTTTGTTTTGTTTTCACCAATTTGCAAATATTTTTGGGACTTAACCAGTCTCCCATTGAGCAGAACTGTTTCCGTCGTTAGTTTTTGCTAATTGACTGACATACATTTGATATCTTAAGGAAGATCAGCAAGCAAAGCGGTGTCATTCATTTGCGGGAGAAGCTATCTTTCCTTGTTAATAATATCTTGTGCAAGGATATCGTGGGCAAAGACCGACTACCACTACCACAGGAGCTGTTGTATTTTTTTCTCGTATCTCTGAAAATTTTCTTGTGTGTGTAATGTGCATTGTGTAAAGGAAAAATAACTGACAAGACTATTAACAGATAAAGGGAATCGAAGAGAAAACAGGATTTTTTTTCACTCTCTCGCACTAACCGAATAAAAAGGAAATCAACAAAACCTGGCCTGGTTTGTCCTTGCTTGCCGGTTGGTTATCTATATTATGCATGCAAGAGAACAAAAATCCTGTTCGTTACGTTTTCAAATCCGATTCCGAGTCGATTTGATAGTAGTTAAGAAGAAAAACTCTTTTCTCTGCTACTTCTCCAGTGAATCACAAATATCTTGAAGACAATTGTTTCAGTGAGCCAAGTGAGAGTAAACAAGGAGCAAGGATTTTATGAATGTGCGAGCGAGTTGCAGTGAAAAGGAGTTTTTGAAGGAAGTTGGATTTCATGCTGCAGCCAATTAACTGATAAGTAGTACTTCAAGACAGTGTTCTGGATTAAGTTTACTCAAGCAATGAGACACAGTGAAGAGGTCTATATATTGAATAAAAAAAACTATCTATCTATGTAGCTCCTATCTTCGCAAGTGTGGATCGTACAATCGTCATAATATACAGTGTTTGTTATCACCCAAAGGTCCTACATAATTACTGTTGACCCCTGAAAGAACTCTTTCAATGAACACAATATTACAACTCACGAGCAAGCGAAGTTTATTATTATTATTTTTCTGTCTGCAGATAAGCTCATCCATCGCATCCTGCACACGTCTGCGTCTCTTTGTGTTCCTCATGTAAGAAAAAGTGAATGACGAATAATTCTTTAGCCGAGATAGATTTATCCTTTAAAGATTGTTTATTAAAAGTGACGAGGGGAACTGAAATATAGTAATAACAATAATCTGCAAAAATATAAAATACCTTTTGCATTTAAATTCAAATGTGTTAATGACATAGACTTCTAAATGTTCATTTTCATGCATTGGACGTGACAAAGTTGACAAATCATTTTGTCGTCGTCGTGTCAAGATATCAATAAGAGTTGCAGTTCTCGTTGGTGGTTTTGGTTTATCAGTGATTTTTATGAGTCGTGATTTGATGTTGATAATAAATAAATAAATAATATCACGCGTGAACAAACGCTTGACTGCATGCACTTGCATTTTGTTCACCACGTCACTATTTTGCATATAAACGAAGTGAAAAAAACTGAGGGGACGAGATAAATTTTTTTACTAAAGTGATAAACATTTTTTGAGACATTTACTACGAGTGGCAAAAGAAGGATGATGGTGATGATAAGTCTTTAGTAATGAAGCAAATTATCACTTCTTCTTCTTGATCTCTTCTCCTGATCCTCAACCTGACAAGGTTAGTGTGAGGCGACTTCTCTCGTTGTCGTCACCTGACTTTCGTGTAAGTACACCAAACGAACGTAACAGATATGCGTACTCAAATAAGGATTATATTGCACTTTTAATTTCTTTTCTGTCCCTTTCCTTATCATTCGCTTAAATCAGCACACTTCTATAAAAAGATTTCACACACAATGCTTAGCATCATCATTTCCGTCTCAATGAGAATATGAAAGAGCTGAGTTCATAAAAAGCGTGTACAGAACAAAAAGGTGTACCAAATAATATTAGCACGCTTGACATGTAAAAAAATCATGAATTTCCTTTTGGAATGCCAAAGAACTGGCGTTGATTCGGCTTAGTACTTGTTACTCCTGACAACTATAAAGTTTAGCCTTTACCAGTCTAATCAACACGTTAACGAGAAAGCCAAACTCTTTAAGGTTAATATTGTCAGATTTTCCAAATGTAGTTGCGCGGATGTCCTTCCTGATAAATTACCTTAATAACTAACATTTTTTATGTTGTGTTTGAGGTGAAGAAGTAAAAATTTCACATATCAGATCGATTGCAATTACGAAAACACCAGTCTGGTCACGCAGTCCAATGTCGTGTTGGTGAGACTTGACAAACTGGGGAGTAGAGAAAGTGGTAAAGGATCATTCGTACTTAAGTTCAA